>VXBT01002865.1:448063-502362 GCA_013400235.1 Oriolus oriolus
GGTCCGCTCCGCGCTGCCGCTGCTCCGGGCTCGGAGAGGCGCTGCCGCCGCCGCCGCCGCAGCCAATCGCCGCCAGCCCCCTCCCCTTCCGCAGCTCGCCCCGGTCCCCCTGCCGGCTTCAAAATGGCGCCAACTCGTCTCCGGCTGCTCCAATGGAACCGCCGAGGGGAGCGAGCGCAGCCAGCGCGGGGCAGCAGCGCCCCCTGCCGGCCTGCGAGGGCAGCACCCACAGCCGGCGGCCCGGCCCGAGTGGGGCTGAGGGTGGGCCCCGGCCGGCTCTCGCTGGTGTGCGCTGTGGGTGACTGAGGCAAGCACTGCCCCGAAACAACGAATTATTAAAGGATTGCCGTAAAGAAATAAGGAATAAAGCCGCTTAACTGTGGAGAAAGAGCAGAAAAAGTAGCGCAAGTCACTAACCGAGACCTTTGCCCTTGCTTCAGCGAGTGCAAGAGTTTGAGGGGTGCCTTTACAGGAAAACGCAAGCAGAAAAGTGATGTGGTTTCTTCTCTCTGCTACAGATAAAATGCTGCATTTATTATAGAATCATAGAATAAGCTGAGTTGGAAGGGACCCATGAGGATCATTGAGTCCAAGTCCTGGCCCTGCACAGGACACCCCAAGAGTCACACTGTGTGCCAGAGAGCACTGTCCAAATGCTTCTTGAGCTCTGTCAGGCTTGGTGCTGTGACCACTTCCCTGGGGAGCCTGTTCCAGTTCCTGACCACCCTCTGGGAGAAAAACTTTCTCCTGACACATCAGGACAGCATGTAACTGTTTAGAGGATTATGATTAAAAAACACAAATCACTTTCAATAGATCTGGTGAAATATATCCATGGCTTTGTCTAGTGTGAGAAACACACTTCAGCAGACTGTTAGCCAAGACATTGTAACTAGTGGTTTAAATCTTTCAGAAAGTCCCCTCAAGTTTTCTGAACTTGCTAATACATTGTAACCAGAACGCCTTATCTTCATTCACTGTTAAACTACCTCATTGTCTTATACAGACTACATCAGCTCTACCAGAACTATTACATAAAAATCACTTTTCAGGCCCCAAAACTCCCCTTGTTTGCATTTTTTTTCAGTGACTTATATTTGCTCCATGCCTTCTGAAAAAAAAAAAAAAAGTAGAGACATAATAGAGAGGAAGATTAGTCTGACAATTATATATTGGGAAGGATCCTGGACTTGGAGTCAAGATAAAACCTTTTGATGCAGGTTGAACAATTCCCCTATTGCTGTCTGTCTGGGCTCACTGAGTATAAAGCCTTAGGCTGGGGAACACATCCTTTTCCAGTGGAGCACTTGCACGTGTGTGCAGGGATACTTACAAACCAGCAGAAAACTGAAACACTATTTGAACTCTCTTTACACAGCTACTGAAATTGCAAAACCCAGCGTATGACTGTGAAAGTGACCAGTCCGCTGAGATACTCCGTACGCAAACATTTTGCTCCGTTCTTCTGATGCAGCAGCTCACAGCAGCACCACTTCCAGCGCCCGATCAGGACGCCAGGAGCGGCAGAGGCCCCTCAGAGCGGGACAGGGCGCTGAATAACGGGATCTCCCCCAGGCACGCTCGGCCCTCGCTTCCCGCCTGCACCGAGACCCTTCGCGATTTTGGGAATCGGCGTTTGAGAGGTGACTCTTCACTCGTCCTTTTCCCAGCCCGTCTCGGTTTCGCAGTAGCGTGCGCGGCCCTCCGGAGGGAGCCCGTCCGCCACCACTGCTCGCTCACCGCCTTGGAAAGTGTCAGGAACCAACGCTCTGCCTACTGGAGAGGGTAACACGCACCCACTCCCTTTTCCATGAGGTCCCACCAGGAAAGAGCTGCACAGTGCAAGCTGTGCCAGCCCCGGCTGTGTCCCGAGGGCAGGCTCAGCCTTCCGCACGAGAAATGTTGCATCTCACATGGAAATGGTGACTGTAAGCAGCCTGGCTAAATTTTAGGGGATTTGCCACCCCCTAGAAGTGCAGGCAAGTTGTGTTACTTACAGAAACTGTATACTCGAGAAAAATTAAAAATATTTGTGCAAAATAAATATTTTGCTTGCAGTAGGACGTACTGGGAATATCAGTTCCACAGAACTTCAAAGACCAGATCTTTTACATGGAATCATAGAATCATTTAAGGTTGAAGAAGACCTTTAAGATCCCCGAGTCCAACCATTAACCCAGCAATTGCCAAGTCCACCACTAAACCATGCCCCCAGGTGCCACAATACATGTCTTCTAAATACTTCTAGGGATGGTGACACCATCACTTCCCTGGATAGCCTGTTCCAGTGCTTGATTACCCTTTCAGTGAAGAAATTTTCCCTAATATCCTAAACCTCCACAGGCACAACTTGATGCCATTTCCTCTTGTCCTGCCAGTTGTTACTTGGAAGAAGAGAGTGATCCCCTCCTTACTACAACCTCCTTTCAGGTAGTTGTAGACACTGAGTTGTAGAGACTCATAAGACTTGTGCTCTAGACTGTGTGTGCTGAAGACACTTCTCACATCTCAGTGTTTGAGTGACAATGATGAACACAGTCAAAGAACACCCTACACAGCAGTATTCTCAGAGCTTTCTGTCTGTAAAAACATTGTGTGAAAACAGAAGACTGCAGTGACAAAGGCCTTTTAGTCTCTACTTTATCAGACTGACAATCTCTCCCCTGGGATCATTTTAGTTATCTTTCTCAATTTATTCTTCAAATTTGTTGTGTCCTTGCAGACCAGAACTGTGCATTGTACTCAAGATAGGAGTACACTGAGATTTCCCTCAGAGCAGTGAACTGCCTTCTGTTTTGCTCTCAGTACTATTCCTGATGATGCCTTACATCTCTGTTGTTCAGGGTTTTGGTTTTTTTTTTTGTTGCTCTTGCAGTTTCAGTCAATAATTTCAGAGAGCTGACAACAGTAACTTCAAGATTTCATGAATTTAGACTTCCAGGTTTGACAGGTAATTCTATCCTTTACCTTAACACTGATCTGCTTCTCAAAGCCTATCTTTTTACCCAGCCACTTCTGTGAGGCCTTCTGGAGTTCTTTACACCAGCACAGCATTTGATTAGCTGAAAGAGTTTAACATCACGCAAGTATCATTCTGTGTGCACTCCCTTTTCTGGGTCATTGATGAAAATAAAACATTGTTGCATAAAACAACATAAGTAAGCCCAAACATTTCTGGGAGAGAGATTTGATGACTTTTCTCTACCCTAGAAAGTAACCAAAAGTACTCTGCTTCCATCCTTCAACCACATTTCCAACTCAGCATAGGACATTTACTTCAATTCCATGGCAATTTTGTTTGACAGCTTCTAGTAAGAAAGCTGCACAAATGCTCTTTGAAAATACAAGTATGTCCCTGGTTTGTCCTTGTCCATGCACTTCCAGACTCACAAGGACTGCTGGAAGTCCATGATTGTGTCACTATCTCCCTTCACAGAAACTATGCTGGCCCTTTCCCAACACATTGTGCTTATCCATTGGCCCTGTGATCATAGTCTTTTATGGTATTGACCTTTCAGTGTAAGTAGGAACAACTGTCAAGGTAACATTATCACCAGAAGATGCACTAAACTTTTTTACTGTGTCTGTTCCTTACAGCAACCCTGAGGCATTTGCATGTATGACTCCGTATTTTTTTCACTCATGGATTTGAACCAAGGAAGTATGTGAAGACATACCGACTTCTAGGATACTGCAAAACTGAATAGACAAACACTCTAAATTTAGAAGTGATACCTTTATTTAAATAAGAGCTCTAAGATATACCCCACAGGACTGAGCAGGCAGGGAATTCAAGAAGAAAGCTGACAGGTGAGTAGGGATATGTAGACTTTCAAACCCCCCCAGCATCCCGCTGTGGGATGAAAAAAGGTTGGAAGAAAGCTGGGTCCTAGAATGACTTAATGCAGTAGCCCTCAGCAACCCCTATTGATTCACTACAGTGAAATATTAAAATTGCCCAACAAAATATTCGAATTCCAGGCAGAACAAGGGAAGTAATAGAATGGAGGGAGAAAAATCTTTTCTCTTTCAGTTTGTTTGGAGTTCTTTCCCCTAAGGAGAAGAAAATTTTTTTGCTTAGCTATATTATAAAACTCTGTCCTGGACAGCAAGCTCTTAGGAGGGTGAACTAACACATGGAAGTAAGGAAGGACTACACAGCAGAGACCAAGAACACCTGCTTTTGGTAGCAGTAAGTTGAGAATTTTTTATTAACTTCCCTACCTATACACATTATGTGGCTTAAGAGTATATTTTTGAGTAAATCCCTCCATACAGTCATCAACAGAGTCAGATGAAGGGGCAACACAAACAACACAGAGTTTGAATAGAAGCCAGTTGATGGAGGTTTTATATGAATGAGAACTACAAGTTAGATTTCTAAGATTACATGAACTACCCAAAATCACTTAAATTCTAGAGTAGCTTTTGTTACCTTCTATAAACGGCTTGGACAAAATCAAGACAGAGGAGTGAAAACTGAAAAAGTTTAAGAAATAGAGGATGTATTTTCACCTCTTTTTCACGACACTTACCTAAATTACCTTTTTTAATATAGCATGTTTGTGAAAATGATACTTTTGTTTCCAGCATAGATAAAAAGACCTTTCACTTCCATTTGTTTCTCTTTTAATTTAATAATTTAATAATTCTCTAAAAAAATTGCATCAGAAGTATTTTACTAGCAAAACAAATCAGATGAAATATATGTCATTTATATACTGAGCCCTTCACACTGGAAGGGGCTTTTGCCATGTAGGAGGTAGACTTTCTACTTGCAGGTGTAGTGATTTGTCTCAGAGGAAGAAAAATTAGTTCATTTATTGGTGTTCCTCTTTAAATAGCTGATACTACTATGAACATGAGTTAACTTTGCAACTAATTTTAGTATCTCGTATGTCTCTTAAGTAATTTGCAAGGAAGCCACATGGAAACAGTGACTTTAGACAACTGGAATTTTTAGACTCTTACTGTCTGTGTGTGTGCTGTTTCCAACACTGTCTCCTTGTAAACAAAAATCAAACAGCTGAATAAGACAGTGGTGCTCAGAATCTACTAGCTTTAATATATGTGCAAGATAAATTCTGAAGTTTAAAAGTACCACTTTAATTTTAGAGCTAACAAGTCTGATTCTACCAGAAATACCTATTTGTGCCTGTCTTGTGGCTGTTTTCTAATAAGAAGATAAGAGTCATTAAGTACTGTATGGTATTTCACAAAAACAAGCCAACCAAACTAACCAAAAAACAACAAGAACAAAACTAGAGAGGATATGAGGATATGATGTTACTCTTCAGGGTGAGAACTGCAGAAAGCCTTTCACTCTACCTACTCATCTGCTTCCTTCATTAAATTGTTAATAGCTACAGTGGGACACCATTAAGATTAAATGACCTACTAAAGTAAGTCAGTCTATTAAAACAAGAAGCATTACCCCCTCACAAAACATCGTCACTAGTCAGCTGTAGATGTACCTTTATCTCCGACTTCTTCCTAAAGACGCCATTGCCTTTTTGGAGACATGCATGGGAAGACAACAATAAAATGCTTCATGTTACAGTAGCCACAGAAGCAAAAACATCATTTAGATTTTTAATGTCCTAAAACAGAATCTGTCTCTTCACTGCATTCAGGAAGTGATGATGTGTATTTTGCTATGAACCAGTGCATCCTTTATGCCTTAACTTAACAAATCAAACCATCTTGCCATCTGATAGGAATAGGTTAGAGAGCATTAATATGCAAACCTTTACAGCTTCTAATACAGGTTTGTTGTTGCAGGTTTTTTGTTGGTTTTTAATAGGTTTTTTCATTCTAGTACGGCTTAACAGCTGCTTTGCTGCTAAATGTCATGGAATCTTCTTGCTGACCATATTCGTACAATGTATGCCTACAACTTAGCACTAATATAACCTATGGCAGCCAGCACCTGAAAAATCACACTAGTAAGGGGAAAAAATTTATTCTTCCCTTGGTGCCTCAGAGGCAAGTATGACAGTAGTGAATACAGTAGTGAATTAGTAGTTTGGGAGTCTGTACCAGCAGTCTTTCTTTCCCTGGTGATTAGCTCAGTTTGTCAGTGAATTAAATTTGTTTCTCCTCTGAGTTACCTATAATTGATTTAAGTGCTCTCCATCCTTAACTGAGATGTAGGACAGGAGGTGGGAGATGATAGTACACAACTTGAATACTCTTAAGCAATGCCATTAGCATCACAAAATGGGAAAAAATTAAGACCTTTCTACTGTAAGTCGTATTTGTAAAGTGAGCATCTCACTTGTTCAGCTTCAAGAAATCAAAGTAATTTCAGGTAAAAGGTGAGTGGCTAAAATGAACAAGAATTAGACAAAACAGGGGGGACGTCAATATAGCCCTAACTAACCATGTTGCACTAAACTTTTGTAGTATTTAATCATCTTCTTTCCTCTTGCTTAAGTATTAGTACATTAAGAATTAAATATTTGAACATATTGTGCTCCATAAAATGCGGGGTATTTTTCAGTTGCTCTATCTGGTGCTTTCTTTCTTCTACTCACACTCTTTGCTTTTGCCATTCCACTGTCTGCTCTCTGTTTAAAGCTACTTACTTTAACGTCCCATTGAATTTCACTCTACTGAAGGCATTACACTCAGTCTCCCTCATTTTTATGCAAATGGGAGATGCTATTTAGAGAGTCCTGCAGACTAAGCAGTGACTGGACCTTCACCTTGAGTGTCAGCTTCCTAGAAACTCCCCATGCTCTACTTTGAAAGACATGAATTGTTCAGAATCTTGTTTCCTTGGCTGGCTTTCACAACCCATAAGCTCAGCTTTGTTGTGGGCCAGCAGTTGTTATATTTTCTAAAGTGCTCTGTCTTAAAAGTTAAATCTCACCATTCTTTAGTTCTGTTTTGCTGTAGACCTAAATCACAGAAGAGGTGCCTTACTGTTAAGAAAAAATCGTGCAGATTTCAGAGAAAACATTAAATGAAAGGTTTCAAGAACCTCCAATTTAAACTAACTAGGTGTTAATTTTATTTTTTCCCCACTATTTTTATCTCCAAAAGGATTAATGCAGTACCAGAAGGGAATCAAATAACAATATTTAAATTACAAACTAATTATATCATAGTCAAAAGAAATACTAATCTAGTCATGGCTTAAATATCACTTGCTACAATCTGTTGACTATATCAAAAAGTATTCCCATCTCACATAACCAGCAGGCTACCTGGAATTATTTTTTTTATTTGTAAAAATACATAACTTTACCAAAACTCTAATTCTTAAGTTAATTTGCAAGTTGAAGTTTGAAAATAAAAATTTCCATATTATCTGTGGAAATTAGTAAGTAAAAAACTCTTACTGGATTTTCAGCACTGAAACTTTGATGTGACATTCACATACCAGAATTCCTCTTTGCCATATAAAACCTTCAGAAAAACAATTGGGCAAGCAACATTTCCGGTTTGTTGAGTAAACCAGTCCTCCTGAAGTTGACCAGAATTTCTCCCCAGAGACAGTCCGATTTAAATTCAAAGAATTGTGCAACAGTATTTCTTAAATCATCTTGAAGCCTTACTTTTTCAAACAAGATTTAGTAGAGTGACAAGACAAACTATGACCCCAGGCCTTTTATAAAGAGGCATAGTTAAATCTAAGTCTGTAACTAGTCCTCTGGAACTCAAATACACACTATATTTAAGTGTTATGAGAAGCAGAAAGAGCACTCTGCTATGTCAAGTCTGATAATGAGATCACAAGATCTAAATGATTGAGCTATCATTCCATACTAACCCTTAAATGTAAAAGCCAATCTCAAGTAGAGCCCATTGGATAATTCTCCCCCCCTTTAATAACAGATGGAGTCTCATCATTCTGTCTATCTTTAATTTGCCTGATCTTTTCTATTAAAAGGCATAATACGGGAATTTATTGTTTCACTAACAATATTTCATTTTTTGCATTAATATTTTTCATGCCAGCTGCCTTCTTTATGCTGAGTTATTTTAGAAAGTTTTATCTAAAATCCTTCTGGAAGCAAATTTAATGGAAACCTTTCCCTACACAAAAGAATAATATGATGTTTTTATTACAAATACCCAGTTCACAAACAAGGAAAAAAGCCACCAGCTGAGAGGAGGCAGGACAGCAATTAGTCATCACCATGGGCAGGAAAGAGTAGCAGAAGCACTTTCTCTGGCAGTAGTTTCATTTTAGTGTGGTTTACCCATAATTTGAAACTGCACCTTAAAGTTTTTTTTCCTACAGAACCTGAAATTGGGCCGATGCAGAAGAAAGCAGTGTGTTAGTGCAACTACTTAGTTTGGTACAAGTATCAGAGATCTCTGCATTCCATCTAAAGCATCAACTATACCAGTGAACCGTGAAGGAATCAGGATGATCCTCCAAAGTGGTCAGTTGCCATCTTCCCTTTTTAATTTAGGAAATCAAATGCAAAAACTACTCTGAGAAAATGCTCCACTTGCAAGTTCAAACACTCAAGTCACATAACATCAAAACTAATTTTTTTTCAAAGAACATTACTCACTTCCCATATGCATATAAATTGATGTGATCTGTAAGGTTCAAATGAACTTAAACTTAAAAGACACTTGGAAAACTGAATCAAAATCCAATACATAAGGTGGAAATTTTTCCTTTCACTCGTCCCTTAGATCAGTTAAAGTCAGTATTTCATCAACTAATATGAAGGTTATGTAATAAATGTCCTGTAATACAGGAATAGGTCATTTTTCGTAACTTGTTACCTGTGCAATAACACTACCTCACTCTTAGATTTTTACTGCTGTGAGACACTTCCACCATAATCACAGATGCCTGTTACAGGAAGTGTGGTTTGGGTGACACGTAGCAGCAGTACATGGTAGCATTCTGAGCAACTTTATAAACATACGTAAAAATGAAATTATAAAATTTGGACTCCTCTGAAAACAAAAATAAAACCCACAATCTGCTAATGCTTCTTTGTAAATATTTTCGCTGTTACAGTGCTCAACCTTTTGGACACTGCTTTTTCCTAGCCTATCAGCTTCTCCTGACAATGTTTCTAATGGAACTTCTTTTATCATCTAGTGCAAGACATGGAATATGGGGGAATTATTTGTAGGTTTGGCTCAAGCAAGAGACTTCCCACGTGCTACATAATTCCCATGTAGGAGCTGTAGCAGCTGTAACAAGATCATCAGGCAAAGTGTACTTTATTATACTCAAAGAGGTTGAAAAAATGACATTAGGTTACTACCAGTCATAACATGTGCTTATTTAATTAGGTACAAGTAATGGGAGAACTCCCCAAATTAAATACATCTGAGACAATTACTACATAATTCTCAAGCACAACACGAAGTGCTTGAGAGCTCTGATCTCCAGGTATTACCTTCAAAATGTCCACATGCAGCACTTTTACTCTCCCTAAATGGTTAACTTGGGTGTTTTATGACTTAGCTTGTGTAGGGAAGCACATAATTACTATTGCAGATGGAAAGTAGGTTTTTTCCTTAGGATTAAGTATTGATATTAGAAAAGAATTGTCCAAGAAGTTGAGAATCTCAGTTGGAAAATATTTTTCTAACATTAAAATTAAGCACTAGCTTCAATATCTTTATAAAATCTCATGGAAAAGGCTGGAAGAATAAAGCAATATAGCCCATTTTATATGCAAAATACTCATGTTAGAAATATTCCAACACCTTCCAATTATGTTCTCCTTTCTGTATCTGGTGTCACTACATTTTTCTTGGTATCAAAGGTCAGTTGCTTATATTTTCTATTTTCCTCCCTGAAAGAACTCCTTACAACAGCAATGACCAGTTCCTTCTGAATTTTTATTTACTTAAAACAGCTTTAGAATTTGTCTCTTTGACAGTGGATTCCACAAAATGGTACAAAACGCAGGTCCCAAAGCCATAGCCAGGCCATGTCTAAATATAGGACTGCTCCCATTTACCAGGAGAATTCACACAATTTTTTCCACTCTGAAAGGGAGTGACATGGTTTTACTACCTTTATTCCTTAGAAGCTGCCCACAGGTTTCCCATCTCTGGCTGCAATGCTGGCAAGGCCTGCTTAACTAGTGCAGCACCATGACAAAAAAAATCAATATGGGAAAATATTTGTTGCTGTGATTGTGGCGTTCACACAATACACATCTCAGCAGCTTTTAAATTGGAAGATCACTAATCTGAACAAAGCATGGCAAACTGGGAGATTCACTTTACCAGCTCACTTCTGATCTAGATTAACATGCTGCCAAAGACACATCGATACCTTTCAACAATACAAGGCCATCACCTGGCTCAGGAAAGGAGACTATGCTGTGGTTGCAGGGGTAACTGGAAGGAATGCCTGGCCAGTGCATTTGACCAGTTTTCTTTTTACCATTTATAGCAAATAAACTAATTTCAATGACTTTATAAATCATATACTTTAAAACCTTCATAACCAGTCTGGGTGATGTGAAAGAATAAATGTTGCAGGTATTTAGAATGGGCGCATCGCTCACTGGAGCTCTTGTGTGCACTAATGAAACTTGGGGAATTACTGTTACAAGACGAGGCTTTTTTAGGAAAAAATGTGGTTTGCCTTGCATAGCATCACAAGATTTGCAAAAAAAAAAGTAGCCACGTCATATTAAAATTTTACTTTATACATGCAGGGGGGAAAGTTGCAAATCCATGTTAAGTACAATACACGTCTAAGAAACTTGGGCAGCTTTTACACCAGGGACAATCCTCATCGGACCTTCGCTGTCGTTCCCTCACAAAAACCAGAATGCCACCTAAAGCAAACCTCCCGACACGCTGAGAAGACAATCCCCGAAAGAGGGTAAAACAGGCTAAATCCCACCGCCCGCCGTGGGCCCCGGGCACTCCCAGCCGGGCGGGGCGCGAGCGTGTGGAAGAAGACTCCGCCCCCTCCCGCCCTTCACGGTGCCACGCGTGGGGTGAGGGGGAAGTGGGAGGCGGCGCCATTTTGGGAGCCACGGGTCGGCGGCGCTGCCCCTCCCGGGGCCGGGAGCCGCTGCCTTGAGGTTCGTGTCCCTCGCTGCGTGTGGCTGCGGCGGCTGCTGCTGCTCGGCCGGGCCGCGAAGGGAAGCCGCTTCTCCTCCGCCACCGCTGCTGCCACCGACCTGTGCCACCACCGGGCGGGGAAGAGGCAGCGTGGGGATGGCGGTGTCAGCGCGCAGGAGCCGGCGGCTGCTGAGGTTGTGTGACGTGGGCGCCGGGCCGAGTGAAGTGTTGCTGTGTGTGGGAGAGGAGTGGGCTTTGCACCGTGGGGAAGGGAGAGAGGGGGCGGCTGACACACCTACCCGAGGCATGGGGCCGGCGGCCGCGCCTTCACCTCGGACACGCCGCTGCCAGCCCGGTGTGGGAGCAGCGCCTGCTTCCCCCGGCTCCAGGTGTGTCCTGGCGCCGTGTGGGGGCCGCTGGGACCGGCCGTACTCGCAGTGCAAGGAAAGCCAGCCAGTTCCCCTGTCTGTAGGTTTTGCCATGTAGGCCTTATTTTTCCATTTGAGAAAGGTATTGTACAGGTCAAGTTCAAGGCCTTGAGTTAGGTAGTTGATTGAACCGTCTGGATGTTTCACAGGTCAGTTAAAGTGGTAAATAAGTCTGGCATCCCATGTGCTGGCTCAGGTTCAATGGTTACAACCAGTTATTTACAGAAATGATACAGACCAGAGCTTGTCCAATTCAAGAGGTGAGAGTGTCAGAAAGACGGCAGTTTCCTTGAGCGTACTAGCTCTGTCCTCCCCAGGGATGCAGGTGGATGTTTTTGCATGCAGCTTTACTCTCTCCAAGGTTAGCGAGGGAAAGTCTGTTAGAGATTAGCAAGAAAGGATATTCCTATGTGAGGCAGTCACAGAGCAGCATCCTCTGTCATTGGAGATCTTGTCACGCAGCATGTGTTCACATGTTTGCTGTTTTAATTCCATGTCAGGAAATGGGGTCTGCTTAAACACCATCCCAGAAGAAGATGAGGATATAGAAGCTAATAAAGTAACTTTTTTTTTCTCAATACTGTTTTTGAGTGGAGGTAGAGTAATATTTTTTTTATAGGTGGGGATAGACTCAGTGCTTAGTAGTAATGTCTTACTTGCTTTCTAATGTACAAAAATGAAGAACTAAGAAGCTGGAGGTGTGCATAAAACACATATATCTTGGGAGGAGGAGAGAACATTGTACCAATTCTGAGGAAGAGAGAGAGTTGCGTGGCCATGTTTCTTCCCCTTCTGACAGTAGTGCTTTCTTCCAGGTACTAAAGTCAAGTGCGGACAGTAAAATCTCCTTCGTTTAGACATTTTGAGATTGAGAATGGCAGGTTTCTCTTCCTTTGGATGGTAGGTGAGAAAGTGCCTTTTCTTGTCAGTTTTGCAAGTGAACATGACAGGATAATGGTTACTTACAAATCTTCCCATAACACTGCCTACAGATCTTTTTCAGATAAAGAAAAAATTACTGTCTCATCCAGGATGAAGAGCACATGACATTTTGTTAATATTTACTCCTAGAAAGTTGAAATGCATCAGAAAACAGTAGAATAAACCCTCCAACAGGAGAAACATGTTCCTTCTTGTTTGAAACTGCATTTATTTGGAGGAGGAAAATTTGCTCTTTATCGCATACTGTGTAGACTTCAAAATCCAAGAAATCCAGACTAATAGATGAATGATGACATGTCACAGTGGTTAGTGCCATCTTGCTTTGTAATTGCTCGTCTCTGAACTTTTCTGGAACTTACTGGTTTAATTCTTAGGATGCAATCTATTTGGGACAGGGATTTCTTTTTTTTTTCTTTTTTTCTCTTTTTTTCTTTTTTTTTTGTTTAATTTTAGAAGACAAGCATCAAGTGGTCTTGGTCCCTAACAAAAGTCTTTAGTAGCTCCAAAACCAGAACCTCAATAACAGATTGCAGCTTTGATTTTAAGTCTTACTTGACTAGTTCTAAATTACAAGTGTCACCCAGCACCTGTTTGATTGGTGTTAAATGAGTTAATTGAGTTTGTTTCATGTCACAGAAAACAGTCCTCGTGGTTGAAGTATTTGCATTTTTGTTGGTCATATTAGTAGTGATGTCAGGCATCAGTTTGTGCATTGGAAATTGGCATATGCTTATCTTTAAAAGAGATTTCAGACACTTGGCAGAGTAACACAGGTAGTAGAGAACAGTAGTAACATAAGTCAGAGATCGTTGCTGTAATTAATTTTTCAAATAGTCACATTTTAAAAGCATGATTTGTAAATTTTTTAAGGCATATCATAAAATGTGACTGCTGGACTGATACAGCACTAATGTAGTTCTTTACTAAAGGTGACCAATAAATAATGTAGCAGTCTTGTTTAAACCGTACTTGGGGTAGGTGATGTCTGGTTTTCTTCTGGGTGAGTACATTCTAGTTGTGACCATGGAGGGTGTGATGTGATAGGCCTGAATAACTTCAGCTTTTTTTATACTTTACTTAAAAATGTGCATGCTGATAATGTATTCATTTTTTTTTCTAAGATGCTTCATGCTGAAAATACAGTAAGGCTCTTGGAGTGTCGGGACGAAATCAGAATTGAACCGTCTTCTAAAAGAATGAAGTCAACAGAAGGGGCTTGTAAAAAACTCCCTGATGATGATAACAGAGGTACTCAGGAGAAAGTGGATGTTGAGAAAAAATCAAATGGTTGGATACCTAAGTGTGCCTTAGATAAACAAGGGCAACATGAAATGCAGAACCAAGAGAAAATACTTACTGGTGTCTTGGGATGCTTGAAAGAAGTTCAGAATAATCCAGTACTTAGTCAGCCAGTTGATTTAGAAACTCTGCAGAATGTAAATCCTCCATTTGCATCAATAAATGACACTAAAGTTGAAGAAGAGAAAGACCCTTTTATTACAAATAATGCTGGTGAAGATAATATTGAAAAAAGCAGTACATCATTCTCAGTAAGTAGAAATGAATCAGATGAAGACTTTTTTACGAGCAAAGATTTCATAGGACCTATTTACAAGCCTGCCGAAAGTAACAAACAGGACAAATCTGGCAATTGCAGTGAATGTGGGAACAATGGAGGAGATGAGAATGAATTACATGAAAACAGATCTAAAAGAAAGGAGGCAAAGAAGATGCAGGCTGTTTCTGCTGCTGTACCAGAAATAGATGATGAACTGGACCAGTTCTATAAAGAAATTCACCAGCTGGAAAATGAAAATTTAGATACTGATCCTCGGGAAAAAAACCCTGAAATTTCTCAGGAACAGCACTCTTCATTTAACTGTAGTCAAAGCTCAGAAGAGAATTATCAACCTGTATTGTTGGGCAGTCCACAGCCATTTTACGAGAATGGACAGTGTTTTTTGGGGGAACAGAACAGTCAGAAAACAAGCAATGAGCAGCAGGCAGTTGTGGAAGCAGGTGACTGGAAAACTGAAAATGCCTTTAATGGCCAAGTGGATGCTTGGAGCTGCTCAGTGCCTGAATTCAGACCTGCTTGGCAGACTAGAGCATCTTTTGGAAAACCTCAGGGACCTCTTCCTCCTAGATTCAACCATCAATCCCATTTTCAGATATTTAATTCCCCACCACAAATCCCAAATGCTCTCTCTTCTCAGAATGGGGGGCTTTCTTATGAAAATTATCATTGTTACCATGGAAATACTGATATCAACAGTCATGGTCCATTGCTTGATCAAAATACCAACTATTCTGGTCATATGGACATCCATACTACTCAAGTCTTCAGGAATGGAAATGATGATCAGAATGGAGTCCAAAGTAATGGTTTCTGTGAAACCAGAGAAGAGTATTGGAAGGATGCAAAAGCTGACAGTACAGAAGGAACGCACAGCTTTTCTTCTTTGCAGTTATCTGAAGAAAGATTCAGTTGTTCACAGAAATTGCTTCTAATCTTAAGAGGCTTACCAGGTTCGGGGAAATCAACACTTTCTCGGTAAGCAAAGACTTAAAGCTTTAGAAGTTTATTCAAATAAAACTTTTTAAGAATTTAAATGTATCTCTAAGCACTTAGGTAACTTTTCAGTTTGTAAATTAGACTATTAAAATGTAGTTGTTTAATATTTGCTGTCACTTGTACTTAGTGAGTGAGTATTAAAAATATTTACTTGGGGGTTTTGTCTCCTTCAGAATTTTGATGAACAGGAGCTCCTTTGTGTTAAATTTAAAATGTTGAGCATCCATTAAATTGCATAGTCTTTTATTCTGAAATTTTCAAGTGTACTAGTATGTAATGGTCTTCTGCTTTTTAAAAAAATTTCTTAAATTTCCTCATTTGAAAAAAATCCCATCAAATCTAACAATGTCAATTTGACTTAACCATAAGTACATTTTCATGCCCATCCAAAAATTTTCAAAGGCCATTAGAAGAACAGTGCTACTCTGAAAATACTTGTTTTCAGTGTGTATTGATGAAACTGAGCATTATCTCATTCCCTTTTTTCATAGTATGGTCTGTCAACTGCTCTTCTTTATTTGTGAAAAACACACAAGAAAAGTATTCTTTTTTTCTTCGAAATATACTTGCTGAAATCTGACAGGGTTAAAAGTAGGTACCACCTCCAACTTGGATTTTCGCTTGGTGTTTTTGGCCTAGTTCAAAAAACACAAAAAGTTGACAGAGCACAGATCTACCTGTATTGAGAGAAAATAAGTTTCTCTTGTGTATATAAAAAAGAAGTTACTAAGTCAGTACTTAACTGATTGAGTTTCATCCAGAAACTGCATCACAGATTCTGTAGTTACCATCTGTTGGATGCAAGGAGTCTGTGAAATAGATACAGTGATCGTGTTCCTGTTTCTTTTTTATGTAAAGGAGTAACATTCCCTTCATGGAGTTTTTCCTGATATTTAGGAGACAGTAATCTCCATATCATAGTTAGAAATCTTTAATAGATATTTTTCTTACACGTTTGAGTAATTTTCACTATAATATTTTATCATTACTGATTGCTGTATTTTGCAAACCTGCGCTTTTGAAGCTGCATGTCCCCATGTGGTATTACTGCAGTAATTCCTTTAATATGTGAAAGCAACATAAAAAATTTGAAAAATAAGCCTGTGGGAAAAAATGCTGCCTCATTCAGTTCAGGGATTGGATAATACTTAATGTGAAGATACCAAATATATTTGTTTTCCATGTTTGATGTGCTAAATTGTCTATAAATCATGCTCCAAATATGACTCATTATCTGAAAAAGTGTAAATATCTTCAGGTTTTTAAGAACACACATTTCTGCTTTTTTTCCTCTCTCATTAGTGAGATCAGTTACTGATCTTATTTAGCAGATGGGAAAATGGGCACTATGAGATCAAGGTTAAGAATAGTTACCAAAAGTGGGTGCAGCATTTGAACTGCGTGGTACTCGTTTTTCAGTGTATTCAGTTACATGCAGTTTCATATGTTCAATGCTTGGTTGCAGTTGTTAATTCCCATGAAATCATCTCAGGGTCTTGGATACCGTGGGGATTCTGAGGGATCCCAGAATTAATGGGTGCCTATGGGGAAAACACATGTATTATTAGTTAAGTCTTAATAAACATGTTTTGAACATATTTTTCTATGTAGCATCATAGAATTCTGCAGTGTAGACTAGACAGCAATGATGTTACATCTGATGTCATATTAGTACCCACAGGTATTTTTGCAGGTGTAGCATCTTTGGCACCTGCAGACAAACCTCTACCATTTGTGCCAGTAAAATAACTGTGAGGGAAAAGCAGAGAACTGACATCATCAGTGTGGATCGGCACTAGAGGGGAATGGAGTGTGTCTTGCAGGTGCGTTTCCCAAGTAGGAAATGACAACAGAGCCAGTAGTGAGACCTTGGAATCTCAAAGTTCAATTTGTTTTGCACTGAGTAAGGGTTTGTAAGCACAGACACTTTTCTTCCTGCTCACAAACTTGACTTGTGTCTGTATTGAATCTTCCACTGAAGTTTGTGTTTTGTTTTGACTCTTCCATTCCAACTAAGCAGTTGGAATTACGGGCACTATTTTTTTTGAAGAGACTAGTGGATGTGAACTTGTCCATTGTTCTGCTTGGAGGAGGTTAGTCACCAACACTGGATCAGGTCAGGTATGTCTTTGTCAGGCCTGATCTTAAAAACCCCACAGAGATTCTGTGGTCTCACCAAACTTTTCTGATGCAGTACAACCCACCTAAGTAAGGAAGTTCTTCCTAATCTCCAAACTGAAGTTCCCAAGCCATAATTTGCAAGTCCTGTGTAATAACATGTGCTGTTACAGAGTAGAATCTGGCTTATCTTCTTTGCAGCTTCCCTTCTGGTAAGGGATGGGCTTATTCACTGTAATAGGCTGACATCAGATCTTTTACTGTCTCCATTGCCAGACTAAACAAGCCCAGCTGCTATTAACTTCTCCTTGGAGGTTGTATGCCCGTAGCCATCTTGGTAGCCATCTGTTCAGCTCTTCCATGTTTTTCAGCATGTCTTTTGGACTGAAACGTCCCACACTGGACACAGTATTTCAGAATTGACCACACGAGAGCTAGGCAGAGTGTGGGTGATACCTTCTCAGATGATCTGCTGGCCATGCTTCTGCTACTAAAGCCCAGGTTTGTCTCACCTTTGATGGGAGTGCACCATTCACTCATCTCATTTGATGTTCACTGTAATCCTCAGACTCCTTTCAGCAGAGCTGCTCAACCACTCAGTTTCCTGCCTGTGCTGATGCTTAGGTTCCATCAATTGCAGAACTTAAGTCTGTCCTTGTTGAGCTTCGTGGTGTTTTGCTTAGCCCAGTTTTCAGGTTTCTCAGTGGCGTTCTGGATAGAAGCCTCACTGTTCAGCTCAATGTTGAGTATCGCTGCTAATTTGGTGTCACCTGCAAGTTCTCTGCCTCATCATCCAGGTTAATGATGAAGATAACTAAAAAAATTGGTCCTGCTATATCCTTTGCTGTTCTCTGCTTGTTGCTGGCTGGGAGATGATGTTGGAAGCTTTGATAGTTTCTGAGTATACTATAGTCATCGCTCGGTCCTCACTGACAAAGGCACTTGTTTCATCAGAAAGTGCATTCTGGTCAGTAAAGAATAGTTTGTCTGTTGCAAAACCCACATTGACTCTTCCTGGTTACCTTAATTTTCTTAACATGTTTGGAAATAGATTGCAAGAGGATGGACTCCATTGTTTCCAGAACAGAGCTTAGGTGAGTGTGCTGGTTTGATAACAAACCAGTGGGAGACACCAGGTCAGAATAACAATTTAATAGGAAAATTAAAAATAAAGGCAGAGAACACTGGTTTAAACTGACAGAGCCAGGATACAGCCTGACACCCTGTTAGTCAGGGTGGCAGTAGCAGTCCGATAAGATGGTGGCTGCAGTCCTCCTGAAGTGATGGATGTGGTTCTGTTGAAGCGGTGATCCTGTAGAAAGGTCTCGTCTTCCTTGGAAGGTCCCATCGTGGCTCTGTGGCTCTTGTCCTCTGGGGATCCAGTGGAAAGGCTGTCTGTGGTGTTCCAAACCTCCGAGTATATACAGATGGGAACGCTCAGTTCCTCCTCCTGGGTGGAGCATCTCACAGTGGGATGGTGAGTCATGAGGCAAGGCACTGATGGGCCCATCAACAGGAGATAGTCCGGAGGGAGGAGGCAGGGAACACTGCCCCACCTGGTTTCAGCAGCTTGTGATGATGGTAATAGAATACACTGCAACCCAGGACAGTGAGGTTGAGCAGTCATTAGTTCTTTGGGTCTTTGTCTTTACTTGCCTTAAATACGAGCATAACATCAGCCGTTTCTTGGTCATTGGGGAGCTCCCCTCATGTCGTGGATTTATTTCGTATTTCCACCTGACTTAGACAATCCTAGCCCCTGAGGCTCATACAAAATCCTGTTTCTTAACCATCCATTTCGACTTTTGTTTTCCTGTTCGTATCCAGTCATGGCTTTTGGTCTGTGCTTACTAGCTTCGCATCTGCTTCTAAATTCTAAGCTGATTTCTTCAGTTCCTTCTGCCTCCCATTTCTTCCCAGATTCATTTTCTCCCTGTTTCTGTCAGTGGTATTATCTCACTCCCAACTTCATTATAACAGTCTCTTCCCTCTGCTTCACTCTTTGCCTTGGCCCTATTTCCTGGCTCTACTGTCAGTACTAGGTTGCTTGTTCCAGTGTTTATACCACGATGCTTCCTGTGTCCTCCTATTTCAAGCCAGTTTTGTTCCTTCTGTTGCCATTCTTGTGTTGGGACAAATATGTTCTTATAATGTAGTATTGGTCCTGAATCAGCTTCCTGCCACTGCCAGATTGCTCTGTTCAGGGCTGGGTTTACTGCAGCGAGAATCTTTGCCTTTTCTGCTCTACTTTATACAAAAATGAGTTCTTTTCACTACTGTTTTCTGTGCACGTGACATTTTAAAGTTGTATACCTTGGGCAGATTTACAGAAAGTTTTTGCAGGGTAAACAAACGCATGTACTTCGTCATACTTCACTTCCTCAGTCCAAAGCTTCTCAGAGAAAAGCTTGGAATAACAAAATATTATACAAATGCATTATTTTTTGCTTGGTTTTGGAAGAGATTGACCATTTAGTTAAAAATGTTTGAAAACGGGTTGGCCGGACACATACCCAGTAGTGATAGCTTTAGCCCAAGTAACCAAAGTCTGCTACAATTAGATGATAATGTGATCTTACAATCCTGGGAAGAGTTACAGGAAAAGAGACTTGTATTTTTTGAATATTTTGCTACTAAAATTGGCAGCAATAGCAATTTGCCTTTTCTCCATAAATACCTAAGCATTAATTTGAATAAAAGGGAGCTTAATGAAATTGAAAGACCAAATAATGGTGTCATTTAAGAAGTCCATTTTTAATTAAATCCAGTAATATATAAAGACAGTTGTATTTCTCGGGGGCCATTCTTCCTGAGAGCAAAATGTTCTGAAGGGAAGAGTTAAAGAGTTGGTGTTTACAGCTGAATGTAGAAACGGTGGTGTGCTGTTGTTTCTAATTATGTATTTATTTAAACAGTGTTACAAGGTGTGCTTTTAAAGGAGCATTTACCCAGCTCAGTAATGCTGCGTATTTTGAAACTCTGTTTAGTTATTGCCTATTTTTTTTGACTCATCCACAATATGCTAGCTATTTTAAACAGGTGAATTACTAGATTCTGGGATTCCTTCTTTATTATAAAATCATTTATTAAAGTAGGCTGACCAGGATACAGGTTTGGGGACCATTTTAGTTTTGAAGAAAAAGGGTTTGTTTGTGTGCATGCATGCATGTATGCTTTGGAAAAAATCTGTATTGGTTTGCTGCGTAGTTAGTATTTTGGTTTCAACATGAGTTTTTTGTATGTCAGGATAATAGCTGCTATTAGATCAGATGGCATGTCTGGAAAAAGTAGGTGAGCTGCTTTAATTTCAGTGTCCTACTGTGTTCAAAGGTGGGTGTTTGCTTGGAGGGAAGGTTTAGAGTGAAAAAGATGGATTTTAGCAGTTGGATAATATGCTACTCATTTCAAGCATGTGCACATGCTGATGCTGACTAATTTGTAATTTGAATTTTATTAGAAATACATTTACCTTTTTTTCTTTCTTCATATCTCAAAAGTGGAATATCATCTCTGTGGGTTTAGGTAATAATGATGCTTTCTTTGTGTAGATATGCTTTTTGTTCTTTCTGTTTTCTAGTTCATGAGCCTGGGATAAATTTTGCTTCCAAACACGTTAGAGGTATATTAATTTTTCCGTATCATGTCAACAAATAGGTTTCTGCTTTGAATTTTAAAAGTTTAAATACTCTGAATTCCGAAAGAGGTAATTGTCAGGTTTTTAAAGTGTTATGTTTTATGATTTAATTTCACAATTTAGAAAGAGGTTCCAATCACTACTGTAATATTTGAAGTTTCAGTTCATAAACTCATGACTTTGTGATAGCTTGTGTGTTGTGTATGAGGTAAGACCTCTGTTACTTTCGCCTCTTTGGTAACCACTTTGCCTTCTCAGATTCTATGGGTTTAGGATTATTGCAAATACAGTTTACTATATTAAATCTGTTACTTGAGTTATATTGATTCATTAATAATTGTGGTGTATTCTGAACTTCAGGGAATACTAACGAAATATTTCAAGAATACACTTTCTTGATGGGTTTGCAAGATTTCTGAACCCTTGTCAGTGTGTTTCGTTATTGCTACACATGTTGTTTGGAAGATACAACAAAAGAATTCGAGTGAGTGAGTGATTCTTCAGAATATGAGCAAACAGAGTCCATTCTTAGCAATAAAAATGAAAATGAATGTCCCATTAGTGTTGTTTAGTCAGTTCATATATTCGTATAGAAACCTGGTGCTCAGGACCCTAGGAACTATAGAGATGTGTTGGTCTACTCAGCCAGTAGAAGAATCCCAGATATTATTTGCTGTTGTTTTTTATTAAGGCAGATGGTTCTTTAAGATATGTATATACATTCAGCACACAAGGAGTGAGTGTGGAAGATGGATTCAGTTTTTCTAGCATTATTAAGTGGCAAATGTAGCATACTGTAAATAAGATAATTGGGCCATGTATGAAATCACAGCCAAGTAACTTAATATAAATTTGTTAAATATTTTATACAGGAGAGGAAGAAGGATAAAAAAATTGCTGCTGTGTGTGGTGTATGATTACTGGTGCAGTTTGATCTACATAGAACAAAAATAGGTGATGAATCCTTCTGCTCTCTTCTAAACCAGTGTAATACACATCCTATTGAAAGATCTAGGCTCTAAGAAAACAAATTATTTATCAATGTTCAAATTAAGTGGCTGCACTATCAGTGTATCATGCTTTGCTTTCTCAAATAGCATTGCTATTTGTCCTGAAGCAACTTTAAATCTCTGGAAAAGGAAGAGCAAGGAGGAGGTAACAGTTTGTATGTGGCTTTGGTGATGTTACTTGACATTGCACCATTAGTAGTTTCTTCTGGTCTTTAATAACCTGAATTTTGTTGTACTTATGTCGGTATCTTAGAAGCAAAAATAACCAGCAACATAGTTGTGGGATGATAAACCTGCAGGAATATAAACTAACATGTAATACAGTTTCACAGTCATTAAACTGTTCCATAATGAGTCTGTTGTTGGTGACAAGTGGCAAAACAGCAAATTCCATGTGTAGGAATTACACTTAAGTAGCTCTTTGTGCAGATAAATATAGAAAAGCTCGGTAACTTAGAACTAGCATATCTTTGTTCCCCTGAGTTATTTGGGATCTGGCCAATTCTTTTTTGTTCCTGCCATCTCAGCAGTAGTGCAATCCCACATACTGCTAGTGCAGTTTGGCTTTTGTAGCCTGTGGGTATGTTGCCTATTTCTGAGCTGGAATAGTTGCCTAAATTTCCATAGAACAATGATACCTGAGTGTTGCAGTGGGTGCTAAATGCTCTGTGCCACTAATTGGCTGTTTTCTGTTTTCAAATTCAGATGTGCTGTAGAATTAAAAACAGTCAAGGAGGCCTAAAGTCCAATCTGCACCTATTCTGTAGGCTGGACTTTAAACAGAATTGTACTGTGGTCTCAGTCATCTAAGGTTTTCCTTTAAACACCAGTTTCCAAGGACTTTCTGAAATTAGGTTGACATGTGGCGGAATGGGAGTTCTCATGATCAGATTGCTTTCTAGACATATTTCCAAGTGAGGATTGAGATGGAAAATGTTAGCAAATACATTCAATTATTATGAGATACTTGGAACTTACTCTAATGTAGCCGTAAAATTAGATGGATACAAACATCTCTTGGGAGTGGAGAAGAAACAACAAATACAGAAATAGTAGAGAGAGGGAAAATATATTGCTTTAATTGGATTAGAATTATTGCTGATATATGTGGGTGTGCTTTTTGTAAATCTGTTTGACGTTTGCAAGAAGTTCAGAAATAGGTCACAGTTCAATTTATTTTAGCCATATCATTTTAATGTATTTATCTACCTGAAAATTAAAAGTTAATATATTTTTGTGTTTTCCTTTACCAGTGTTCTGCTTGGTCAGAGTTGTGATGGCATTGTACTCAGCACTGATGATTATTTTCGTCAGCAGTATGGATACACCTATAATGCCGCTCAGCTTGGTGATGCCCACGAGTGGAACCAGAAGAGAGGTTGGAATGAATAAAAGGAATCCTGTTAAGCTGTGTTACATAGAGGAAATAGAAGTGTAGCATAACATGTATGAGTGTTAAGAGTCTATATGAAAAGGAGTATATATGTTTTAGCAAACCATATATAGAAGTATTTAAAGTGGTTTTTATGCTTTAATTCATGTGTATGCGTGTATATATATGTATATATATAAAATTTCAAACTCTTGCAAGATTCAGAGTTAAAAATAAATAACCTTGTTTCTCTGGGCATCAGGTTCTTGTTTCTACTTGTTTTCATTCCTGCCTGTACCTTTTATTCTTTCTCTTAGAGTGTTTCAGTCAGAGTAGATTAGTGAAAGCAAGTCTGGAGCAGTTTATTTTTGTTTGAGTTACATGTGGTTTATTAACTTGCACAATTTTTCATTGCAGCAAAGCAAGCAATGGAGCAGGGAAAATCTCCAGTTATAATAGACAACACTAATACCCAAGCCTGGGAAATGAAACCATATGTGGAAGTGGTAGGTTTTGTTGCATGATTGTCATCTGTAATAATTCTTCAAACTTACCCTCACATGTGATAAGTTGATATGTTTTGTCCAGAAACATTCTTTTTGCTCGAGTTTTTAAAGAGAGAGACAGCTTATTGATAATCATTAGTAATTGGTGTGGCAATGGTTTAGATCACTTTAAGGATTTACTTGATTTAATTTGCTTAGCCTGGAATGAAAGCTAAGACAGGTTACGGGTAAGTGAAATTCAGCATACTGCCACAGCAGAGTATGCTGCATCTGTTTATGATAGTTGTCTTTCATTTTTTCTTGCATTTTATGTGATCATGATACACATCACACATATTTCTTTGCTTGCTGCAGGCTCTAGAAAAAGGATACAGAGTGGAATTCTGTGAGCCAGATACTTGGTGGAAGTTTGATCCTGAAGAATTGGAAAAGTAAGATTTCTCTTACAGAAATCATGGTACTTTATATATAGAGATAGATATTCAGATTAATATGTATGCATTAATATATATGCAGTAAGTTATATTTTAGTCACAATATTTTCTCAAGTACTTTACTAGTAGTATGAAATGTATTTTATTTAAATAGGCATTTTGAGGTGTACCTTTACATGGAAGTTTTATGGATAAACAAGCAGACAAATAAATACCAGCTCCATGTTGTTGGCCCAAAAAGTCAGTATTAAAATTTTATTGGACATGTGTAGATGTGACTTAAAATGCTGAAGAACATGGGTCATTGAACTTCTGGGTTCTGAGAGTGCTTGGGAAGCTGCTTTTTCTTCCTGGTTAATGTCCTTTTTGTCTCAGGTGTATCTGCTTTAGGAATCTTAATGAGGTATCAAACCAGCTCAGGGATATTTCTTTGTTTGAAATGCAGTGTAGTATTTTCACAGTTGATGACAGAGTTCTCTGACTGATTGTTGTTTTATATGCATCCAACTGACTTTGCCTCTAATTGTTTCAGCTTTGTAAAGTAGCCTCTACAATGCACGAAGTACGTGTGTATAATGCTTGCATTACTGACTTGGACTTTATTGTGTTTATAAAAATTCGAAAGTTTTCACCTTTTGCTCCTAAGCTACCACTCACTTGTTTCTAGAGATGGAGTCCTCTCACTGTAGAATGATAGTAAGTTTTTCTAGTTTGGGGTGCAGCACAGCCAAGTTAGGAATCTTAGTTAGTAATCAGGCACTTCTAAGATATTCAACATGAGATTTCCATTACATGAGACAGGCTCATTTTCCAAGAAAATTCATGTTTCTACATGAATCATGTTGCTTAACAAGCAACAGGATAAACTGATGTGAAGTGTTGTTACTATTTAATCTTATTTTTCAATTATTAATTGTAGGAGTAAAGTTTGTATTTTTCCTAGAGGAAAACCCTTGAACCGTGAAGTGCTGTTAACAGTTTTCAGAAGGTTCCTAGAAATATTTTAGCAGTTCTGGTTGCTTTAAATATTTGAATAGAGGCCCATTGCCTGGAAACTTTTTTTTTTTGTGAGTATAAGAAAGGTGATGATGTAAGTTTTCATTTCATTCTTTAGTTACTTCAGGAGAGGGCTCTTCAGTTTGGTTTCATCAGCGAGCTTGCTGAGGGTGCAGTTGTGGAGGGTAGTATGGCAGCATTTAATAGCGGCACAACTTTGCTCTTATCAATAGGTTCTGTGCTCCTCCAAGCAAAAGTCTTACTCCTTCTATCTGTTAGGAGCTTTTGGTGGTATGTCTGTGTTAGTTCAGATAGATGGCTTTATGCTCTCTCAGCATAGCCAAGCTGCCAAAGAGTGAGTGAAGACATGCCTGAAGAGGAGATCACAGTATTAAATGACACTATACAGCAAATTGATTTCCTTTTTTAAATCAGTTTCTATGCTTGATGCAATTTTGCTGTTGGTGATTTTATTATCCTGCCTTATTCTGCAAGGAAAAATACTTCCTTTTTTATGAAGTGATTATGCACAAGTCCTTTCAGTTGTGGGTGAGTGTGCACTTTATGTCCAGAGCACTTGGGCTGTAATCTTTTTCTAGGAGTACTAAGATAAGGAAAATACTGAATAACTTTCTCCTTCCACCCTTTGGCATTAAAAGACTTAGACTTGCTCGTCTCATTGTTTGCCTGTCATGAGTGTCAAGTGCTTTATAAAATCCACATATTTCAAGAGGGTTGACTTTTTTCTCTACCATTAACCTTGTGCGTATTTGTGAATAGAATCAAAACTGTTAAGACTCACTGAGTGATTAGTTCAACATGCAGCTGCTCCTGGGCTAGTTTAGCACAATGTAAAAATTAGAAGCATTTAAACAGTGAGCCACATGCAATGATCACTCCAGGTACTGGTGTTGTCTCAGGGAAGAGTGTGAGAGAAATGCACTGCTTAAGCATTTTCTTCACAGAAAGAAATCTGATAAAATACACCTTAAGGAGCCAGTGTAATTTTGAATAGTTCTGAGATCTGAATTCTGCTTCCCTTCTGAATGTGAAACTAGTGTGCTACCTGCAGTGTGCTTTGAACCCTTGTCGACTTGATACTTACTTCTTTTTTGTAATAATATTAAGTCCTGAGGGGGCTGGGTGATGAGGAAATCAGTCTTTTAAAATATTTCTGTGTGGAGTATCCTCTTTCCAGTAGAGCCTGTTTGTTGCCAGTGTTGATTTCTCCAA
The DNA here is from genome assembly GCA_013400235.1 of Oriolus oriolus. Taxonomy (NCBI): domain Eukaryota; kingdom Metazoa; phylum Chordata; class Aves; order Passeriformes; family Corvidae; genus Oriolus; species Oriolus oriolus. The sequence continues at coordinate 474,325 of VXBT01002865.1, forward strand.
TACAGAGCTGAGCAAGTTGGTAAGGCCCATAGCTCTTCTGTCCCTGGCAGAAAGCAGAGAGATGCAGAAATACATTCCCTGTTGGTTTGTTGTGGAAATAATTCAGCTTGGACAAGGTTTCTTGGCAGTAAGAATGTATTGGGTTGTGATAGATGCTTGTTTGTGCTACCAAAACATTTTGTTTCTGTTTTATGTCTCTTCTTTTAGATTCAATTCTGTTAAAATTCTGGCAATTCTCTGACATTCAGTTTGTACATGAGGCTTGTGCTTTTCTTTTGGCAGAGACTGAAATTCTCTGCTAACATGGATTTTAAGGTCTTATTACATAGATACCAAGAAGATACATACATTCTAATGTAATGTGTAACCCCTCAGGTTCTTAACAGACCAAGTTCTTCCTGAAAGTAGCTGGTCACTGAGCACTGCAAGAATAGGACAGCACTTTGATACCTTTTCCCTTACATGTATTTCAGTACATTTCTAAATTTGCAGCAAGTGTCAGTTGCAACTAGTAGATGAAAGTGTTGTTAGCATGTTGTTCTGGTTCAGAAGTAAAATTGCTTCTTACTCTGTAGAGATGTTTCTTGATGAGAAAATACTCTGTCATTAAGTCTTGAAACTGTGTAGTTGTTTTTTATTAATGCTAGTTTGAACATTGCTTTCATAAGGAGTAGTCTATGCTATTATTCATCTCTCTACTCATTAGCTAATGTACCCTGTAAAATCTGATGAATAAATAGCAGAGTCCTTCTAGGGTAATTCAGATAGTGAATAACATCACATTTCTGTATGAAGAATAACTATTGTTTACTGTTACTCAGTTTATGCTGCTGTGAATTGTTAAAATAAACCTTAACACAAGTTGAATACCTAGAGAATGAGGATACAGTGTAATAAAAGCTAAAAGAAAAAGTTGAGAATTTAGAGGGTTTTTTCTTAAAGGCTGTAACATGCAATTTTATATATATATACACACTTACATATAACTATATATAACTATCAACATACCAGACAATTTATTTAAATTTTTGTTTTTGTAGGAGGAATAAACACGGGGTCACTCGTGAGAAGATTGCTCAGATGTTGGAACGATACGAATATCAAATATCCATCCCTGTTGTCATGAATGCAGTGGTACCTCCCCACAAAAACACTCAAAGACCACCTCTGCAGAGAAGACATAGGTGGGGAGACAATACAGACTCATGGAGTTCTTTCAGTATTTCCAGTAGCCAGTAACGCAGTTGCAGTCAGTTAATAAGAATCTGTTACTTGCCCCTTCAAAACACATCATCACCTCCAATAAAGTAGTAATCTTCGGTGTTTTAAATAGGCCTGTTTCAAGACCCATTTCCTTCTGGAGGTTGTTCTTTTTAATGGAGTTGCATGTAAATAAAATTGTACATTTAATGTTTTTTAAAACTACGTTTATTAAAGTTGTAAGACCTTGGATTTTAGTAAAATATTTAATATGGTATGGCATATAGCAGAGTCTTTCTTCATAAATCTAAGACAATGACGTTGTCATACATTAGGTAACTGTTGAGCAGTTATTTTAAAGAATGGGTCATATTAAGGATCTTTAAAAAGAGAATTAAAGCCCCAAAAGAAGAGTTTATTTACATAATCATCAATTTTAATGATTGTTACTTACTCTTCCTACCTTTTTGGGGATTTTTTTGAAAGCAGTTATGTTCTGGATTGTCATTTAGTTCTATTTGGTATTTATTGTCAATTGGCAAAATTTTGGCATGTTTTCTGATTTCAGTCGAGAGGTTTGATTTTGTTGTTGTTGTTTTCTTGGTTTTTTCGTTATTCTTTTGGTCTCAGAAGTTTGTGTGGCAGCTGAAGCAACATTCTGCCAGTACAGTATTCACCAGCCATAAACTGTGCAACCTGAATCATTTTTTAATTTATTCTCATTGGTAGTATATAAACTATGATGATGGTGGCACACCAACTTGTTTTGTGCTGACTAAAAAAAAAAAGAAATCTAAATTTTATCACTAAACCCCCAAAATTTCACAGCTGTGTCTTTCTAAGTCAGTTTCTTTCATTTGTGATAAAAATGAAGTTTTGAAGAATTAGGCTGTCAGTTCCCAGTGCACATTTGGGATGCATCAATTCAATATAAATAGTGGATATAATTCTGTAAAACCATCTTGCGTTCCTAATTTTGGCATAGCCAATGTGATCTGTTGAGCACATAACAAAGAATGAGCCAGCATGGAGACTGACTAATTTACTGCTCTATTTCTCTTTAAAAAATGATGAATTTGTAAGTGTTCACTTTGCATTTTTTCTAACAGCTTGCTGTATTAATAAAATATATTTGTATTCAGTATTGTTGAAGTAGTTCAATGCAGCAGTTTTTATTATTTTCAAGCTGTAGGATTTTATACAGATGAGCATTGTGACTAACCTGCTGGCTAAAATAACCTAACTACACTTGACTTCCTCATGTGCTGAATGATCAAATGTAGAGTAGGGAAATTTTGTCAAGAACATGAGTATGTAACTAAAAGAATTTGGATGGTTATCTGTTACTCATTTGGTGTCATAGTATCAGAATTTTGAAAATTCCAAAGCCAGCATAATTTTTTTAAATTGTAGACAATTTTTGAATAGGCCCTAAAAATGACTTTGTCAGTAAAATCTGAATACCATGAAAGCTGAAAATCCATATAAATCCATATATACTTCATATAATGAAGTATCTCTCTGTGGTTTTCTACACCTATTGTGCAAATTTAAATTTATGCTTTAATTATTTGAAAAATAATTTTAAATGTTTCAGTAGCACATGCATTGTTAATGTATTGAATTATGTGTATTCTAGAAAAGAGGCTCCCAAACTATATTATTCATTGTCTGTTACTCACATCAGATACCTTAATGTATTTTCGTTTTCATGGTTATCTTTTTCTGTGTCTCAAAAGAATCATGGATATCACTGTAAATGCTCAGTAATACTTTAATTATGCCAAAGTTTTCATATTTAAACATGAAAGCACATTTCAAGTGTGGGGGAGATAAAAAGGTTTTAGACTTATTTACTGTATTTTACTGTAAGCTATAACATGATAAAATTTATTGAGGCTTATGTAATATGGACACAGTGCGCTAAAGCATGTCAAGAAAGAGCTGATTATTGAAGATTGAAATGGAGTTTTTAGCAGTATTTAATTATTTGAATAGGTACTAATTTGTATTGTTTTAAGCTGGTGTGGCTTTCTTGTGTCACCTTTTTAATTATTGGTGGGTGGGAGCGTTTTTGCTGTGCAAAGCATGCTGATCAGTAGGCCTGCAGTTTGCAAAGGACACTTAGGAAAGGGAAGCTTTGCAGTTTGTTTCTGTATCAAACATTTGTGAATTGCTTCATCTGTACAGCTGTATTCTAAGGTAAGTGCAGTGACATGGTAGGTGAAAACACACTGGAATTACTGTCAGTGTAACACTTTTCTGTTTCATGGTGTAATCATATTTTATGAGGATACGACAGTCACAGATCAGACATACATGTCAGAAATTGATTTTGCACTACACTATTCATATGTAAAAATAAAAAATAATGTGAAATACATGTTGCAGGTATTGAATTTTTCATGCCCTCAAAACCAAGGAAAGTTAGTTATTTGGTCAAAATGTGTGTGCAGGAAATTTAAGAACTTGCTGCTCAGCTAGACAGGGGATCTAAAAATTTTTACTGTCTGTACTTTCTATACAATACTTGCGTTGATGATGATAATGTACCTAGAATGAAGGTTTCCTATTGTTCACTTTTTAAATAAATTGCTAGTTCATCATATTTAATGAAATAATAGTGTCAGGTTGGGTTTTATTCAAATTTAACTAATGCATAGAACCATAATGTTACAAATTCTAAGTTTCTCCTGCATACTTGAAACGAGTGGGAATTAACTTGGTAGGTAAATTTAACAGTTAACTCTTCTAAGCATGAAATTTAAATGAAAATTATTTTGTAGAACATACATAAATTGGTTCATATAGCAGACCACTTGGCATCAGCCGTATAGGGAAAAATGGTTCTAGTTTTACTGCTTCATCTAAGCTGCTGTTTCATGATTTATTGGTTTACTTCCCAAGTTATCAAAGGTTTTCATCAGCGTTCTTTGGGTGATTTAGTTTTCTTTTTTTTAATTTTATATGGACAAGAAGAAAATCACCATCCCAAGACCAAACCCTAAAAATACTGTGTGCTGGTTTTGTGTGGGATAAAGTTAGTTGTGTTCAGAATAGCTGGTCTGGGACTGTGTTTTAGGTTTGCCCTGGAAACAGTATTGATAACACAGAGGTGTTTTTGTTACTGCCTAGCAGTGCTTACACGGTATCAAGGACTTTCTGCTCCTCAGAGGGAGCTGGGAGGAGACACAGCTGGAGCAGCTGACCCCAGCTGACCAAAGGGAGATCCCAGACCTTACAGCGTCAGGCCTGGTTTATAAAGCTGGAGGAAGAAGGAGTGAGGGGGTTTGGAATGGTGGAGTTTGTCTTCCAAAATAACAGTTACGTGTGATGGAGCCTGGCTTTCCTGGGGATGGCTGAGTACCTGCCTGCCTGTGGGAAGTGGTGAATGAATTCTTTGTTTTGTTTTGCTTGCATGTGCAGGTCTTGCTTTACCTGTTAAACTGTCTTTATTGCTAACCACGAGTACAACCTAGTGTAACACTGATGATTTTTCACCATGTGATGTTAAATGATCTCCTGTGAGGAATTCTGTCTTCTGTTCTTGTAGCCATATCCTCTTGAGGTTAATTCTAATCTAGTTTGCCGTGATACGTAATTTTTTTAAAACTTCTTGTGTTTAAGAAGAAGGCCAAGATTTTGTCTCGTCATCTGTCTCTTGAAACCTTTTGCAGAGATGGTTGTTTCTTTGCTAATAGATAACTTGAAACAAAGCTTTCTCTAGCTGAGATAGGACCCAAAATATTTCCATTTAATTGTTTTGTGTCTGTCTTCCCTGCTGTAATTTAGACTTTTGGTATTCTCTTTGAGCTGACCAGTGAGTTTCATTCTCAGTGAATTAGAAGAATTCTCACATTCATGTGTGACATGTAGTTTTAACTTCTGCTTTCTCCTAGCAATCAAATTTTCTGGAAGAAATGTTTTTGCTCAGTGCTGGTACATCGTGGAGATGAGGTGACTAGGTATATGTTGAGACTTCAAAAGAACAGACACGTGTATTACAATTCCCTGTAAAAAGCATTAAAAAGACACTGTTGAAACTGAAAGTAAGTCCTCATTTTGAGTGATCAGATGTTTCATGTGGGTCAGATGTGGAATATTTCACTTCAGCGTTTCTAGAGTGATGCTTGTCTCATTTAAACGTTTATGTTCTCATCCTTTTGAAATAAAAGCAATAGCAGAGATTAAAGCTCCCTGTTAATATCCTAGGTGAAAATCTTGTACATCAATAAATTTGTTGTGGTTTTTTTTTCTCTTTTTATAGGCTAATTGGTTGAAATTAGCTGTAAATCTGCTTATTTTAGTTCACAGAAAAATGTGTGAAAATGGAATTCGTCTTATTTTGGAAAAAAAAAGTAACAGAGTTTGTCAAGGTCTGATCATCTCAAATTTGTCTTAATTTTTTTCTGTAGTAATGGAGAAGCATTAGTGGTTTTTGCTTGAGGTAGACTGTCAGTGTAATTCTAGATCAAGGATAATAAAAGTAATATTGTGTCTGGAGTTGGTCTTTGCAGTTTCCTTTTAGCTGATAATGCTGCCCCTGCATTTCTCTGGTAGGCAGGCAGTCCTTGACCATGTCGTGTGTACCTTACTGATTTATAGTGCTCTTGTAACAATATCATGTTGTGCCAAGCCAGAATATATTATATCCATGAAAACCCAGAAAAAAAATTAGTTGTACTTGCAGTCTTTTAGTAATGTTAAATATTTTTGTTTGGTTTTTTTTGGTCTGTTAATCCAATTTAACTTTTCTTTCGGAACATGTAGTTGCATGTTTTCTAACTATGGATTTTAAAAAGGCTGAAGTCTGTAGTGGATGTTGTTTAACCTCTTTTTAAATTGCTAACAGACTAAGAAGTGCTGCTTTAGCTGACTGAGTAAACATTTGCTTATTTCTGAGGGATGTGTTGTATCATGTACAAATCAGCCTTAGTCATAGGCCCATGATGCTGTTTGGCTGTTATTTTATTCATTATACTTTTAATAATTTTTTTCTTTATTCATTAGCCCTAGGTTTGGATAACCTGTTTTATAGGTTATGACAGTCTATGAGGAGTTACTGAACAACTTAGCTGACATCTTGCTCTTGACCATTAATAGTTTCTGAAGGCTCATTAACCTGGCTTAGGAGTGGATTGACTATTACTTTCCCCCCATTTAGCATTTTTCCTGATTACTTTTAAGATGGATACAGTGCTTTACAGGGACCTTGATGACAAAAGTATAGACGTGGAATCATCTACCTGAAGCAGGTCAGGTCTGTATGTCTGAGCTGCATTTGTGGCTCTTTGCAGCCATTTGGTACACATGCTAAATACTCAGTGAATATTTAGCATTATTCTTCACTTTATGGAGACTGTGCTTATGGCAGTGCAGCAAAAATTCATTATATATAGGATTATAAATTGAATTCTTTGTGTGCGATATGTGGATGGCAGAGCATTGTGTTTCACTCTGTTAATGCTTTGTTCCTGCAGTCTAAACTGAGTTCTTGGTTCTAATAATTAATACTTAGGTGCCTTTCTTGGTCTTAGGTCTAGGTCCTCTTAGATGAGAAGCAATGGGTGGAGGTTGCAACATGGGAAATTTGCACTGGATACCGGCTTGTGTAGTCTCATCCTTAGAATATTCAAAACTTACATGGAGAAGGCACTGAGATCATAGTATTGCTTTGAGCAGAGGTTGGACCATGTGATCTGCAGAGGCCATTTCTGACAGAAGTTACTGTGTTATAAGTGGTAGAGTGAGAGCAGTGTCCAGAATATCCAAAGAGTTGGCTCTTACCTATCAGAGAAGAGTTTTAAATCACTAATAATGGAAGTGCTGCCTGGTCTGAGGGTGTTGGATGCCGGCTGCAATGTTGTTCTTATTCTCAGATGAACACTAATTTTCTGGCTTTGACTGTAGCACAAAACTGGCTGTACCCTTTATTCTGGTTATGCTGTTTCATAACTGTTGGCAGAGTTGCTCACAGGTTCCTGACAACACCTGTAGCTGATCCCCTTTTCCCTCCCTCAGTGTCTCTTGTTACCTGTATTGTCTTTCCAGAACTAAAAAATAATAGCATGTATTAGTGCTTATCTAAAGTAAGTTTTATTTTCTGTCCAAAGACAAATTTCTATTTATGCTTACTAAACGGCAGAATTGAAAGACAATTTTCTGCATATATTCATCCCCAACACTAGAAATAAGACAGGGCTGTTTTGTAAAAAGTAGTCATCTGTAAGGTGACTTAATTCATCATGTCTTTTGTGTATCTCTAGTCCTTTGGGTGAAAGATACTTGAAAAGGGAAATGAGTTAATACCAAAGTGTAGTATGCAGAAATAGTAAGTAAAATTTGGACGCTAGTATGATGAAGTGTGGAGGTTTGTTGAAAAAGGTGTAATAACATCCAGGGAATGTGCATTTTTACTGAATGCTCTGTAGTTCTCAGTATTTTATAGAGCGTTTGAGATGCACAGAATGAGTGCAACAAGTGGAGCAGATGTTCTGAATAGCAACACTGTCTGCAGTTACCAGTATTTGAATTTTAATGTTGCTGTAATCTAGGTTAGAGGCTGGTTACTTAATATTCGCTGATACTCTTTTCTTTTACTGTTTTCCTGTAGTAGCTTTCCCCACCTTTTTTGTTTATTCTTGAACTGCTTTTTTCTCATCTGAGTCCTGTGTGTTTGTTATTATTGTGTCTTTATAACTCTGGATCCATCTCCTCCCCTTTTCTTCCCTTTATGATAAACTTGTGTGGAGAGCTACACCTTATTCTCTAATTTTTTTAATGCTCAGTCCAAACTCTTGCTGATTTAAAAGCTGAGCATATAGCATCCCACCCCCTAAGCTGTCCTTTTGAATTTTTTTCTTGTTCTGTTAAAAGTAGTGTTTTGTGTCATGCAAGATATTTGTCTTCGTACTTTCTTCCCTCCTTAAGTTTGCTGTATCTTCTTGTGTTTCTAAAACTCATGCTTTTGTTCCAGAATTACGGTCTGTGCTTTGGTGGATAGTTAGGTCTTTGCTATAATTTTGCTAATTGAAGTTATTTTAAATACGGCTAAAATCTGTCATCTTTCATTGAAAGTTCCTAACAGGGCATAGTTTATTACATATCTCCAAATATTTCATTTTGCTCTCATCATACCTGTTGCTTCCTTAGTCTCACACTCCTATTTTTCTTCAACTTGATTTTGCTTGTGTCTCATCTCAAATTTCATTTTACATTTGTTTTTGGTGTGAATGTGCATTGGTAAGAAAGGTCAACACTTCGCCCTGTAAATCTTATTTTTATTTTAAAAACCCTTTTGTTGTACTTGCTTATCTTTACATTCTGTTATGATGTCTGTCATCTGTGTTCAGGCGCTAGCATGATGTTATGCAGCATGTGGGTATTTTTATTTTCTGGTTAAAATATTTATTTGAAGAGTAACTCTAGACTGCGTGACAAGGTGATTGGTACTGTACTTGCAGTGCATAACATTGGCATCTGTGCCCATCGTGTTCTCTTCAAAGGACTAAATGTTGCCAGAACTTAAATGAAAACTGATCCTCTGAGCCTTCATGGGGGAAAGGCTGATGATGAAACTGCAGGGTTTTTTCTCTATTATAAGTACATCCCCTTAAGATGTAGTCAGATCACTCGGAGTGTTTCACGCTGTCCTTTTTTTTCCTGCTTCTTAACCTGTTTTTTAACATTGAGCCATACCGTAATGGTGCAGAAAAATTCAATCAAAGAAAAAATGGCACCTCTTCTCCATCTGTTGGCATCCATCAGTCCGTCTATTGCTGGGGGAGTTTTGTTTCTTTTCTGAGTTTTGAATTGTGTCAGGTGAGATACTTTGGCATCTAGGGGAGGTTTAAGCAGCTTTTGAGTTGTTTCACTTGTTCAGAAAGTAGATGTTTGATACTGGGCACAAGTATATTCAGGACACATAAACATACATATCAAACAGTATATTCGGGATTGATTTTTTTAATCTTTATCAACATACTCTCTAAGACTAAGGAGTCAAAAAAGGACATTTAAATCATAAGGTGTTTGTGACTTTCATGACCCAGGCAGGACAAAGATCAGTAAAGTCACCCCACTTGAAATTTCTATGGAGTGAATGGACTGTCATTTTGAACTGAATTGCTGTTACCTCAGGAATGTGGGGGGTTTTGTGGGTGGCTTATTTGGGTTTTTTACTTTGAAAAGTAAAGTGCTTGCACTTTGCCCTGTACTCGATTAAATGAACAGCTTCTAAAGGCATGCTGTAATCAAACCAATTGTATTGCTTAATGTCTGTGTACTCTCTAGATCAATGTCTTTTGTGTCAGGACTGTAACAGGGCAGCAGTCTGATGACTGATTATACATTGCACTCAACTGTATATGCATCATACCGGTAGAAAATATAAAGATTGGGGCAGCTCTTTGAGCATTGTGATAATTAACATATTTTATAAAGGTGGCAATGCTGTTGAGAGACAAAATAATAAATACTGAGTTATTTCGGATTGAATTCAGTTAGCAGGATCTTTGCTGATTTGGAGCAGGGAGAATTAATTTGCAGCACTGTAATGTGTAAACAGTTCTTACAAATCATTTGTGCTGAATTTCCTTCCTGTGAGGCAGTCAGACATATTGCTGCTGTAAGTACTCACTTGTTCCCACCAACCACTTCTTTGTCTTAGCTAGACACTTATTTTACTTCTTGCTTTGCAGAGTTACATGAGCATAACAGCGAAGTATGTGCTTCTTTTCTTTTGATGCAGGGTCAGGCAGGTGAATCTACCCACAAGGAGAGTGGTGGAGCCAGCAAAGGACCGTAGTGGAAGTGCAAGGGCAACATCTGGAGCAAAGTAGGAAAGGGTGACAAAGACTGTTTCTTCAGCAGCAAAGTGCTAAGTTGAATGCTCAGCTGTCTAATGGAATTTCAACTTTCAGGGAACCCAGTGATGCTGGCAAGTTTTGTGGTTTTTTCCAGTTGGTTGATCACCTGATACCAATATTCCATTTCATTTTGAGGAACTAGATCTTTATCACTCATTTCAGTGTTAAAGGCAAGATATGTAACAGGCCGGTACCTTAGCTTTTTTTGTTATTCCGAAATTATAACTTCAATTTTTAGTTGTTGCTGAAGCATAATTATGTCATGAGGAATTCAGCAACGTACTTGGGCTTACCAGATGGGGAAGGTGAAGTGTATCCCAGTAAATGCCGTTTTATGCAAGCTGCTCTACTGTAATTTTTATGTTGAAAAGACAGTCCAGAGACTTTGGAGATTAATGATGGCATAAATTTCTGAAAGACCACGTACCTCATTGCTAAATGTCATATAGAATTGGATTTTAAATTTATCTATTCCTCCATCTTGCCTGATGATTAGGGAACATTTATTTACCAGTGATCAGGCATTGGATCAGGCTGCCCAGGGAAGTGGTGGAGTCACCATCCCTGGAGGTATTTAATAGATGTGTAAATGTGGCACTTGGGGACACGATTTAGTGATGGACTTGGCTGTGCTGAGTTAATAGTTAGACTCAATGATTTCAGAGATCTTTTCCAACCTAAATGATTCTATGATTCTATCCTTTATTTCATTACAGCAGTGACTGCAGGCGTTTTTTTATATCAAGCAGACATCAGCTTAGATGCATGCTGGAGTTGAAGTCTGTACAACTGCAAATAAGTAACACTTCTGGTTTTGCCATTTTTCAGCAAAATGTGACCAATTGCTTTAGATTAATTAGTTAGCATGTTCTGCCTCAGTGGTTGTGAAAGTGCATTTGTTTCTCCAGTTAAAAGTGTCATCTGAGCACTGACTCTCAATCAAACTGCTACAGCAGGAGGGTACAACCTTAAAGTCACATGTAACAGAGTTATGGCAGAAAGCTTTTAGTATTGTCTAAAAAGTAGGCTGAGAAATTTAAAAGTGTTACAGAAGGGGATTTCCTATTTCAATAAAGATACCATTACATTTTTTCAGGTCTTTTTATGACTAACCAGGTTTCTAAATGCATAATATGTGGCCAAATTTAAATATCAGCTGAAATGGCACCTTCTTTCTTTTCCCTTTTGCATGTGTTGTATGGGTTTAAAAACAACTCACTAGCAAATGTCCCTGTAAAGAAGAGAAGTCTGTCTCCATGCTGGTTCTTGCATTTTCTCAGTGTTTGTGTGCCATATGGTTTTACAGTAAGAGAAACTCTCAAAAGGCATGTAGGTGGACTAAAAGAAGAGGAACAAAGATAATCTTATGCAAACTAGTAGATAATTTGCATCATTGAATGCAGAAATCTTAACATGGTACTGGGTTATACGCCAAGCAGGAAATTTTAGGTATTGCCATCAGAGTGCGTTAGAGTATTTCTTTGGAGAATTATTTTCTTAGAATCAATTGAAAAACAAAAGGTACCTGGAACCATGAAGAATAATACATTTTATTATTCCACACTTAATAGTTCATCACTTTCCTGTTTGCTTTAGTCCTTTCTTTAGGAAATTCAAATCTTTTGAAGACTAATTTTCCTGAACTGTTATAAAACCTCCTTATTTCCAAAGCACAGAAATTATGTTGTTGTATTTGTGATAAACTGTTGAATGTCGGTATTCATGGTCATATCCATGCTAAATCATCATCCTGAATCAACATTTGCATTTATTATTATTTTGACATGTAACAATTTCAATGCAGCAACAGCTGTTAGTTTTTCTGGATTATTCAGGGGATTCTTTTCCCATTATTTGGAGAATGTGTTTTTTCTGTTCTTGCATTCTAAAGTGAATCCCATCCAATGTGGTTTTCCCTCCTGATTCAGAATTAATAGTAAGGAGACTAAGTAAGTGTGCAGACCTTTAAGACTTTCTCCCTCATTTCTGCGATATCCTCTGATACAACATCCCAGCCTAAGGAAGTTTCTGTCTGCATTGTCCTGAAAGTGTTGTCAGATGTGTCAGGGGTTAGACACCAGAAACATACTTATACCACATTAGAGAAGTATTAGAGAAGTTCATTTCCAGCAGCAGCAGTGCAAATTCACATCTGGGAGAAATGAGTGATAAGCAAAGTATAGCTAATAATAATAATATCAAGGCTGGAGAAGTTCATTCCTTTCCTATGCCAGTGCTGACATGGATAATTTGGTTGTCATTTCTGCAGTTGCTCTGGCAGTGCAAGGACTTTTAGGTACAGCAATAAATTCTTCTTGGAGTTGGTGCACACATCTGATGTTTTATTCCCCACTCCATTAAAAACAGTTAAAATTGGGATATTATTTTCTATTTCACTGGTAAGGGGTTTTATGAATCTGAAAAATCCAGAGAATTTCCCTGTCTAAAACCACTTTCAAGTTGTAAGTTTTCTTCACTAAATAAGAAAGTTAATGACAAGATTTAAGGTATAGTTTTGGATTAGTATATGATTTCTGCACATTTGGGGTATATGTAAGAAAGTAATCTCTTCAGCTGCTATTGTAGGTACTTCACTTTGATATTGTTTATTTCAATAGACAAATAAGATCTATTCAATCCTAAAACTTCAGCATCCTACGTCTCCTTTTCTGGAGAGACAGGAGGCATGTTGTTGACTAGGGAGTGTACTGTGAACAGAATTCATCATGGAATTTGTCTTGGCTAACTTCAGTCATCTGTGGTGTGGACATTCACACTTAAACCATAGGGCACTGTATCAGAAGTACACAGATCTGGAAAAGGAGAAGCCAGTTTTCATTACTTAGAGAAAAGCGCCATTTGGACTTAAATGCCAACATTTGAAGGAAATACCATTTCTTAGTAGGATTTCTTATCTGGATACTATTATAGGGCAATAAATTATAGCTTTCCAACAGGATCACTATGGAGATCTGTAGTGTTCGTTGCAGCGATATCAAGGCATCAAGACTTTCGAATCCTGTTGCAGTCAAGCAACTTTGTTGTTATGTTGAGAAAGCTGCTGATGTCCTTTACCTTCTGAGAATTAGGAGGGTTTGCTTTGTGGAGTTCAAATTAGAAAGAACTTACAAGAGACTAGCAATGAATAAGTTTAGGAATGAATAAAGAGTAAAGATAGATTCCCATAGGTGACCTTTAGTTCCCAGGCTGCCTCCTAGTGATCAGCTTTCCCTCTACATTGACAGTCACCTGTTTATGGTTTGTTTTGCATTGGTTCTCCCAAGAATTTCAGAATACAGCAGGTAATTTTACATATGCGTTCCAAAAAATTAACTAATTTTTCCCTCTAATTCTAGCTGTTGCTTTGCCTTAGTGTATTGAGTGAAGTACCATCCCAAACAAAGGGTTTCAGAAAAGTGAAGAATTACAGAAAAGGAGCAGGTCTTTGGTACAAAGATTTATCAATCAAACTTAGCTCTGAAAAATCTCATCTCTCAGAAGAATTGTAAAGGGAGATGTTAGATTCCTGGATGGAATCCTGGACTGGGTTTTTTTAATAAATGTTCATTTCAGGGTTAGCTGGCTGATGGGCCAACATCAAGATTTCAGAGAAGTCAGTTAGGGCTGCTTTCTGTTAAATTTGATGAGAAATGCAGACAAAATAAATAAGATGTTCTGAAAAGAGCTACAAAATTAACTGTAAATAAGCATGTCTACGGCCATCTTAATTTTTCCACAGTGTATTATTTTGTTGGTAATGAAGTATGAAATATTTCTTCTGAATATGTGTGAGTCAACACTTAACATACTGAACGGTAAATATCAGAGTTGCTGTAGTCACTGTAACTTTACATTATTTGGATTTTGGTTAGTATGTTTTGAATGTGAGTATTTGATCTTAATGGATGACACTGTCTTCCACTCAGTACCTTTCTGCTCAGTGTGACATTTAATGAAATTTCAGAATAGCACCAGTTCTTCAGGATCTATTATTCATACATCATGCTGGAAAGACTTCCAGAAACACAATGTTTGGTCTTGCAATGATTTGTGATACCTTTTGTAAGGCTAAGTTGTTGAGATGGCAGCTGGGTTTATTGAAACAGATTTAAATGTTCAGGATTGTCCTGAATTGTATTGATTAAACATTTGTTTAATCAATAGAAGGTTTGATCTGAGATCTTATCTGTTGAAAAAAGCAAATAGTCTGTGTTTGATTGTCATATTAACATAAAGTACCTATTCTTCAAATTGATTGCCATGAATACATTATTACTCTAATTTAGTGGGGTTTTGGTTTTTTTATTTGTTTGTGGTTTTACATTTCATCTGCTTTGTTTTCACATAGGGAGACAATTTTAAGCAAGAACCCTGGATACCTGTTAACAAAAGCAAAACAGAAGAAAAAGAGAAAAAGAAATAAAACAATGAAAAGTAATCGTACAGGAATTACGAAGAAAATGTTATGTGGAGTAGCTCATCATCCAGTTCCAGGTGACCATGATGGATCAGAAAGCGAAGAGGATGACTTGGAAGAAGAAAACAAAAAATCATTATGTACAGTCAGCAACGGCCCAGAGGATCCAGTAGCAGTTTGTGAAGAGCAGCCTAATAGTGGTGATGAAAGCCCAAAGGAACCTGCAGGGGTTTCAAGAGAGAGTTTTCTGGTCACTGTGCCTGAGGTCTCAGTGATGTCAAATTGTGCATGGAAAAATGAATTGCCTGTAGAAAGTGACAGTTTGATTTTAAGACATGTAAAACTTTCTTGTACTGAAATCCTAATGAAAAACTCATTAGATGATGAGGAAGCAAATCAAAGGCACAAAGACAATCTTAGCAGTTTCCTAAAAATAAGCAATGATAAAAATTCCATCCAGGAAACAGAAGGCATTTCTGAAGACTATGGTATGTCACTGTTAAGCACAGAAAACAAACTGGGATCATGTCAAATTACATGTGAACCTGACTCGGAAGCCAAGCTGGTAAGTTTAAACAGTGAAGAAAAAGAAATCTCTCAGTGTTACAATTCAAATGTACTTGATAATGTGCCTGATAACACAGAGGGCAAAGGTACATTAAAAGCAGAAGAGACTAGCTCCAATGCCTGGGCTTTCTTTTCAATTCATTTATCTACTGAGGAGTTGCAGATGGGCTTCAGTACTCAAGTGTCTCTCTCTTCTCACTCTGAGGATAAATTTATAGGTGAGCAAAGTCCTCAAAAACTGGTGGAACCTGAACAGACTCACACGAACAGTTCAGCAGAGCTAAACTGCTATCAGTCAAATGAAGGATTGGTAAAGGAAAGCCATCATGAAACAGAAATGGAGGAGGTTGGTAATGTAATAAGCAATGGTCTGTCTGCATCTCCAACTGGTAAAGCGCACTTTGATTCCCTAGTGGAAGCCGGGGCTACCTTCATGCAGGGTTTAAGTGAAGTAAATACGCCAATAAATGATGCTACACCCATTACATTGAAGAGGAAGAAATACAGGAGAATTGTCAACTTAGCACCAACGTTTAACCTACCAAGACAGATCGCTGGTCATACAGAGGGAGGGAAGGAAGTCCCGATAAGAGAAGATATTCCCCAAAAAAGTGTTTTGGCAGTGAGGCAAAAGAACTTTCGAAACAAGAATTGTGGAGAAGCACATGAACAGGACCATTCATTGCAGGAACATTCCTTACCCACTGCAGATGCAGATGCTCTGTTACGTAATATTTCTTACATTCATTCAGGACAATGTTCTCCTATATTAAAATGTGCCTTCAAGGTTTGTGTAGATTCCAAAACTAAGGAGGAGAAAGCTACAACACTTCAGCCGCAACAGGTAGTTGATAAAAGAGAGGATGAGGGTGAACATGCTTCTTCAGAGGTTACAAATGGCCAACCAGATATTTTGTCTTCTGTTAAAGTTGTTTCTGAATATCTAGAAGATTCTAATACATTGGCAAGCTGCAGTGAAAATGCAAACGAAGCAGATGACTCTGAGCCAGCAAAGGCCTCGCAACTTGAAGATTGTCAAGATGCAGATATGAAATGTAGTTTCCTGGGACTCCCCTTATCATTAAGATTTGCTTTTCAACTTGTGCAACTCTTTGGTTCTCCAGGTCTTCCACTGGGTATAATGCTTTTCTTACTACTCCTATGTAAAATAAAAAAAAACCAAAACAACCTAACCCCCAAAAAACCCACAACCCCCTCAAAACCACAAACAAAACCCAAAGTGCTCCCTCCAAACCAAAAAACAAACAAAAAGGCTATGGTTAAAAACTAATTTTTATTGCAGTTCGTAGTTAAATATTAATCCTGTTGAAACAAATCACTGCTGCTTTGGTGATAGTTTTTAGTTTTCACCTAAAATCCTCAGTCTCTGTCAAAGGGGCCTGTATTTGCAGTCTTTTTAGTAACAAAAATTGACTAACTTTAAATCCAAAGCATGAAACGCTTGCTGACATTTTAATACATCCTAGTAAGACTTGCTGTGTTGATTACAGAACTAAATGATGTTTTAATACATCCTACTGAGTAAGACTTCACTGTGATGATTATGGAACTGAATGGAAATGTGGTAAAAAATGTGTGCTCTTATATAAAGGTTGCAGGTTTGGTTTTATATTCCAGATAGTAATTCTTTTTTTTTTTTTTTTAGTAAAGTTTTCATGCACTCTTACATGGCTTAGATACTGTTGAAAATCCCAAAGTCTAATTTAGTTTGAAATTGCGTATCAAACTTACAAGATGTGTTTTCTGATAATGAATGCCTTCTTTTTAATCGTGCCTGATTAGTAAGTGTCTCAGTGTTGTACACTTGCCTTCCAGAGCTCCAGATGTCTTATTTTTGTACTTTCAGTTTAATAATTTTAAGTTAGCAGGTAAAAGACAATCAATCCTCAAAGGAATTGTGTGTGGCAACCATCGTTTCCCAATATACTGCAGGCTAATGTAATCCCACAGAGCTGTAACCAGAAACAACAACAGAGTTTTGCTTGGAAGTCACCCTAGAACACCTGCTGAAAGGGCCATGTTCCCTGTGCATAATGTTTTTCAGATTCTTGGGTCCAAATTTAGTGGAGAAACTGTAACTTTCATTTAGACAGCAGACAGGATTAGAAACACAGACCAGCTTTTCGGTATAGAGACCTTTACATCTGTTTGTTTCAGTGGAATTTAAACTTAAGCATGAATTTTCATGTGACAATTACAATCTGACAACTGAGGAGCATCTTATGTCTGTTTATCTGCCCAAGCTGACCTCAGGATTCTTTTTTAAAAGTCAATGACAATGCCACCTGCCGGAACAGTGATGCAAGCATTACTTGGCTTGGTCCCTAAAGGACCTGCAGTGCTGCTCTACCTAATCTGGCACCACACACCAAAGAATTTTCCATATAGAGCTGAAATTAGGCAAGGAAGTATTGTTGATGTCCTCAACTGTCACATTTAAAACATTTTTCTTCTCCAAACTTGGTGAATCTTCATATCTGTGGTCTTAAATTTCATAATCTTAGAGGGAGTTGGCCATCACTTGAAAACAGGGATCTTCCAAGAAAGAAAAAGAAAAGCCAGGCATTCAGAAACACTCAGGAGGTTCGTAAACCAAATGTCCTTCTTCTCTGAGTCAGTAACAGGTGACATTCTCTGGAGTTTAGATGACTTTCCTTTGGAAATAACTGTTAAGAAATACAAACCCACCCCGATAACACTCTGAAGCTCTGCCAGCTTGTGATTGCTGACTGCTGGGCTTTTCCCATCAGAACTGTGCCTGGCTGGCCACATTCTCCTTTATTATTATTATCCTAAAATTTCAAAAATTATCCTGCTTTTTTTTTTTCTGACATACTGTATGTTGACAGGCTACTGTTTATTGATGAACACATTTGAGTGGCATTATTTTATAACACTGGGAACTGCAGTCAACTGTTATTAAAATAATTTTGGAGGGGAAATTTTTGGTAAATAAATGTCTTTAGTTATTTATAAATCAAAGTCTTAGTTGCCTGTCTTGCTTGTATGGTTCTCATATAAGTGTAGAATATATTTCAGACAGTTTTCCTGTAAAGAATCTTTTTTCAGCTTCTTAAACAGTGTTAGAGTTAAAAAATTTTAGGAAGTATCTTCTCTAGTGATACTGCACAAATTCTTATAATTAAGCGTTTTAAAATTTAAAGGTTGTTATTTAAGTTCCATTTCTTTTAATTTATTGGCTGAAAGCTTTGTTTTTCTTGTGTGTACCAATAGGGAGTATGTGGGGGAAATGAAAGTATGGTAGGAAAGCCTTTGTCTAAATAAAGAAACTGAACCCAAATCTCCTTCCCCTTCTTTCTCCTCTTGTGCACTGGCCTTAGATTCTAGAAATTCTAAATTCTGATTTTGCTGCTGGCTCATTTAAAGTTCTATTTTAAAAAAAATACCAATACTGTGTGCAAAAAATTGTAATTCAATTATATATTTTGGCTGTGGAGAGATCTGAACACTCAACTGCAAAAAATATTTTCTTCTGCAGAATCCTTGTTGCCAGATGATTATATAGTTCCCCTTGACTGGAAAGTTTCAAAGATGATCTATTTACTGTGGAAGACCTCTGTGGAGGTATGAATTTTAGGGGTTTTTGGAAGGCTTTCCAATGTTTCAGGTGCAAAGGGGAATTCTTCAGTTCTTTGTTAGTAAATTTGCTTTAATATCCACATTGAGGAAATGGATGTTTTCTGTCCTCCTCTGAATATTTCTAGAACCAGCTCATTGCCATGGTAGGATTCAGGTTTTGAAAGATCAGCTTCAAAAAAATTTGATACCTGTGTCTTGACCTGGCCTTATGTTCATAAAGTACAAGCTACCATCATTCAGATGTTTTCCTTCTTACAGTTTTCTCTCATCATTTGAGCAAATCTCATCCTCCATCACCTCTGCTAGAGCTTCAGCAGAGAAGTTATTCTGCATGACTCTAGGAAAATTAATTGTCTAGTTGGAAAGTGTTAACTTACAAATTACTTTTTTTCCTTGTCTGGTAGTGGAAATCAGGAAAATCCTGTAAATACAATGAATTAGTCATTATAAAATAGAGCATGGACTTTGTTATTGCGCAAAATAACAAAATCTCTTGTCACATACTTTCTTTTTTTGCTGGACTACTGTTCTCTATTTTAGGAAAAACAGAAAACAAACAGATTGCAGAATGGAGATGGCTTGACTGGTAAGTCTATTCCGTGATACAAAAACCATATAAAATTCTTCTTATCAAAGGGTTTGTCATTACCAGTGAGTGATAACGCTCCTCTTTGTGCTAAAGCATTAGGATATGATAAATGAATTTGTGCTGCCATCGATCATGTCCATGGTCCACAGAGCTATGGTTGCTGTGAATCATCACATTTCCTGATCCAAGTGCTAAAATTGCGTTATAAAGTTTCCCACATGGAATTATTCCAGTAATTAGTGCAAGTTTATCCACTCCAGATCAAAATTATGTTTAGCATGACATTGTCTTTCTTGAGACTTTACTTCCCTGAAAGGTTGAGTGCCTTCAAGTTAATTAAACTTCATTATCACTAAAAATTGGCAGCATAATAATAGAATCACGGAATGATTTAGGTTGGAAAAGACCTGTAAGATCACTGAGTCCAACCATTAACCCAGCACTGCCCAAATCCACCAATAAACCATGTCCCCAAGTGCCACAACTACCTGCTTTTTGAACACTTTCAGAGATGATGACTTCACAACTTCCCTGGGCAGCCTTTTCCAATGCCCAGCCACCCTTTCAGTGAAATTTTTCCTAATAACCAATGTAAACCTCCCCAGTGCAACTTGAGGCCATTTCCTCTTGTCCTATCACTGTTTGCCTGGGAGAAAAGACCGACCCCCACCTGGCTACACCTTCATTTCAGGATGTTGTGGGGCGCGGTAAGATCCCCCCTGAGCCCCTTTTCTCCAGGCTAAACACCCCCAGCTCCCTCAGCTGCTCCTCACAGGACTTGTGCTCCAGACCCTTCCCCAGCTCCACTGCCCTTCTCTGGACACTCTCCAGCCCCTCAATGTCCTTCTTGTAGTGATGGGCCCAGAACTGAACACAGGATTTGAGGTGTGGCCTCACCAGTGCTGAGTACAGGGGGACCATCCCTGGTCCTGCTGGCCACACTATGGCTGATCTAGGCCAGGATGCCATCAGCCTTCTCAGCCACCTGAGTACGGCTGGCTCATGTTCAGCTCCTGTCAAACATCAACCGAGGTCACACACCTGAGCAGTAAGAGATATCAGGGTTTGTGTGAGGCTCTGGACTTCTGTGTGCATTAATAACTGCAGTGTGGAGGTTGTGGGATAAGGTTGCTCATTGTCTTTTTCCATGATTTCCATATTAATTTATATGGATAGTAATATTAATAGTACAATTTCACAGGTTCCATAACAAGTTTAAAAATACACAATAGTAGTTCCCTGAAAGCTGGGGGAATTTTCTGTCTAAAATAGGAGAGAAATTCACCTATTTTAAAAGGAAGGGTGCTTTTGGAGAGGCAGCCTAACTCCCCACTCCCTACAAGAGACAAAATGGAAAGATTTCTTTTATAGGCCATTTAGGAGGCAAAAATCAAGAGGATTCTGATAAAATAAAAGCTTGTTCTAGAAATACTCTATCCTGACACAACAGAAATGACAGACTACGTAAGGTAATTTCAGGTGTCTTTGGCTGCAGTTTGTAATCTCTTTATTTTTTAGATGATTTCATTAGTCTTGAAGATCTAAATAGAAATCACCAAGAGAAACAAGACTCTTCTGAAACACTATCAGACATGGAGCTGTGTCAAGATGTGATAGAGGAGAACATCATAACCTGCACTGGCACTGGCTGTATGGATGCTGCATTTCATCAGACATGACTGACTGTCTTAAATTCTGCATGAACAAACAGGTAATCAGTCACCTTGTGAACGTTTCACTCTTTTATTATATTTGACCAAATATCTAAAGAACATTGTTATAATTTTTAAGGTGCATTTCATATCCCCCAACTTACTTGGGTTTTAATTGAGTTAGGGCTGAGGGTTGTTCGGATTTTGTTTTATTCAAGCCCGAATGGGGGAAAGAGAAAGCAGTATTTTGTTATTAAAGCCATATGATTTTTTTTTTTCCTCTGAAATCTAAAACATGCTTGGTGAAGTGAAAGCAGCAGGGTAGGATGCCTAAGAGCTGGACTTTATTTCCAGTTCGGTTGCTGTGGCAATCTGCTGTGAGTCATCACAGTCCTACTTGCCTTCTCTTTTCAGCATGGGGAGTAATGCTGGCTCCATTAAGGGTCTAATTATGAAGAGAACTCTATGAGTAATAAAACAGTATTTCACCAAGTTATGAAAAAGTGACAGTTCTTCTTTTCAGTAGAGAAACAGTAGCAGGAGGTCGCAGTAAGACTCCATATATTGAAGAGCTAAGTTTTTATTAATGTTTTCATTTGGTGTGACAAAGTGTGCTACTGAGCATTAGAAAGCATGTTATCGTGTTCTTGCTTGTCTCATGAATTTTTGAACGCTTTGGTAACTTGGCAAAGTTTCTTTGGTTTGTTTATGAGAGAAATTCTGGGCAAATTGTGATAAGAAGGGAGGATTATGGGTTCCAGCAGGAAAATGCTGGCTTAACTTCTCTATCATTTGCCGTCAGTTGTTCTTTCCAAAATGGAAAATGGATTAATCTGTAGTTTTTAAACAAATAAACGGAGGTACGTGGAAATAGAATAACTTGCACCATGAGCAAACTGAGCCAGAAAAAGATGCCATATCCTGAGGCTTAAATTGTTCCCATCCAGACATCACAGGACTGCTGGAATACCATCCACATGGGGTCTGGTCAGGAGATCTTTGTCACTTGGTGCCCTGTGCCTGACCTGAGCATGAGTCGATGCCTGGAGCAGGAGTCAAGGAGGTGGATGTGCACTGTGTTGGGACTGTCATCAACACGGAAGTTTTCACAATGGAGGTTCATGTCAGAGGGGAAGTAGTTGAATAGTTTGGGTTGGAATTGAAACCTCTTGGATGGGGTTTGGTTTGATTATATGTCATTGGTGACAAAAATGACATTGCAGGCCATTTGCTGATTAGCTGGTACCAGCTACCAATGCAGGAAGATGAGGGAGATCTCTGTGAACCACATAGCCTGGGGAGCACTGGTCTTGCAAGGTGCTCTTAGCACAGATCATTGTTAACATCAAGAACATCGAGTATCAGTATTTTCCTCTTATATAATCAAATGCTACAATATTTGGTAAGCAAATAAAAAACATTTTCATTAAATACTTAGGCTTATGCCTGCTACCAATTTTTAGAAGCTACTTGTTTATAATATTGCAAATACGAACACTCTAGAGGCAGGATTTTGGCTTATGGTCCTGACTGGATGTCTGTGTGGGTCTGTATCCTAAGCTATTATCCAGAAATGTCCAGGTTATTGATGTGAAGACCTTTGTTATCTTCCCAGGAGAAAACTGTGAAACATGAAACATTTTTTTTCCCTTTTGTACTTCAAGAAAAGAAAGACACGTGCTAGCAGATTATCCTGCCTTATTGTCTGTACCTTTATGTGCTTGCTGAATCCAACAATCTGTTTTTCCCATCAGATTGAATCCCTTTGTCTGTCTGCTCTGCTACTCCCAAAACTGTTTCGGTCTTCACCTCCTGCTTGTTGCAAGCGCAGCAGAAGTGACCCAGAGCCCTGTTGTTGTGACCCAGCCACTGTCTGCTGCCAGGAAACCCCAGTTTGTTATGTTGTGTTGCAGTCTAATGCTCTGTGTCAGCTTGTGTTAGTTCTATGGAATATAGAATGAGAGCAATGCAGACTTTGCTGTGAAAGAATCAGTGTTTGGCTTACAAAAAGGCCTTGCACTGTCTCTGCAGGGCTTGGTCATTGAGATCTATGCTGGAATGGGGTGATACAGCTAGAGTTTTATGTTGGGAGGAGGAGGGAAGTTAATCAGGAGTTAACTGGGGTTTTTGTTTTGCTTTGTTCTACTTCAGCATCTGAAATTGGTCAGGGAAAGTCCTGAAGGCTGTTGGAGGGAGAGGATGAGACACCAGAGGTCAGATGGGTTTAGGCTGCTCTGAAGCTGTGATCTGCCACCTCAGACCAGGCTGATGCAATGGGGCGCTGCTGCCCAAAGTGCGAAGTGCCCTTCCTCCCTGCCCTGCTCCAGACAGTTGCTCCAGCCCTTGCTGGCTGACATGAAGGCTATCATTTAACTCACTAACCCCACAGCAAACAAGTTGATACTTTTTTGCTGGACTGAGGAATTTAGATAAGCTGCTGTAAGGTCCAGCTCTGTGCCAAGGCTGGGGCAAGGGAGCAGATGAGGCTGTGCTGCTGCAGATACAAGGAGAGGACGTGCAGGGTGTCCTGTCTGGGGAGCAGTCAGCTCTGATATCAGGGGCCATGTATTCTGCAACCAAACCTTCAGGTGGAGGACTCTTTTAAGCTTTTAGAAATGTAGGATGTTAAAAGAATTAAACCAAGAAAAGTATGTGGAAAGGAAAAAGCATGTCTTAGGGTTTTCAGTCGGCTCATGCTCACTGTCAGGCACAGGATAATTACTGGGTAGTGGAGACCCCATGTGGGTATTCCAGTGCTCCTATGAAGTCTGCATGTGTAGGCATTGTGAAAGACAGGTGAGTTTTCCTGATTGATGGTGCCCCTGGCTTTGAGGGATGAGGTTGTCTTGCGTAACCACAAAATAATTCTCCTCTGGTTGCTGATTAAAGCAGACTTGCCAAGAATGATTTCCCAGAGTGCTTGCAAAACTGCTCAGGTGAACAACTGTAAATGTTTAAATGGATTTGATTCCTTCAAGTGTCAGGGGGAAATAAAAAACTAGTAAAATTGAGACAGTCCAACTGAAAGCTTTTAAAATCATAGGAAATCAAGGGAGAGCTAATATGATCACTTTGAACCCTTTAGGTTGGAAAGCAAACTGAGCATTACTGGCTAAGTGCAACTTAATTTGTTAGCCAGATGATCATGCTTCTGTGTTCATGTTGTGTAAGGGTGTTTTTATTCCAGTGGGAGGGTGAACAGTGGTGGTGTTCCTCTGTGAAAACACAGGGTTAATCTTGAGTTTTTGTGAGAGCTCCTTGTTGCAGCATTGGCAGCACATCAGTGTTTGTTCTGGAGATTAATCAAGAGTTCCCGGTTTGAGAAATGTCAAGATCAGTGAAAACAGCATTATTTTGGTGCCTAGAAGTTATCCTTAGACCAGGACTCACAAGTACCAGGTGCAATACAAATGTGTCAGTTTAAGCAGGACTACTTCAAAGTAGAAGCTGGCATGTTTCTTTTTGAAGCACAGCAGTCAGTAACTCCCTGAAGGAACATTTCTTCCACAACAGCCTGGAAGGGTGTGGTTTTGATGGGACAAATCTCTTGATGCCCTGTGTTTTTGCTCCTCCCTTCCCTGGCTGTGCTATTCCCAGCACTTCCTTTGCTGGCTGTGATGCTTCTGAGTGAGGCAGTTCAGCTCTAATATCTAATGCATGAAGATGTCCAAAAAGTTTTTGGTCTGGACTATGGAACTGAAACAAATTGTCCTAGAGCCCATGAGATCAGCAGGACACAGGCAAAAAAGCAGGAAGGTATAGCTGGGACAGGCAGGACTGGTTTTTGACTAACATGAAAAAGGTAATCTGAAAGATGCAAAGCAGACTAAAGCAGTCTTCCAGTACTGCCACAGAAAATATCATCCCATGGTCAAACCTCATCCAGTTGCTACTTTGATACCGAGATAACAGTGAAAAAACTTATCTGTCCTTTGACATTTAACCACTAATATTAAACAAAATGAAGCATGAAAAAGTGCACAGAATTGTGACCAGAAAGCCTCACCTGCCTTTTACAGTGCTTACCAGGAAAACGTGGCCCAAAAATTACTCAAGCAGAGAGTCTAATTATTTGGGGAAATAAGAGCTGCCCACAGCAGTGTTTCTGGAGCTCTCAGGAAAGAGCAACAATTGGGTTGTGTGAGTGCCTCACACAAACTCCATAACATGAAAGCCTGTGAGGTCCTGAGTGCATGTAAGAGGGGAAGCAACTCACATTGTAACAAAAAAATTGAGATGTAGTGGTATGATGGTGGTATTGGTTGAACAGCTGTTCATTACATAGGATTTGTGATGTGTAGAGAAAAAAAAACCCCTGTGTTACTCTTCTCCTTATTTTTCAGCTTTGAGATGGTAAGGTCCTTACTGCCTCTAGTTTTGACATCCAAGTTCTTATCTTCCTTTCCACTCTCCTTGCATTTCTTTACTTTTCCTTTGCTTTCCATTGTCTGCTTCCTCTCCATTCTTTTAACTTTTTAAAGAAATAACCAAGAGCTGAGTATTAGAGACTTTAAAAAACACTGGACAGACTCTTCTCAGTCTGAGGGCTGGATTATCTGTTAAGTCTTTTTGCAGCCTGTGCTGTTGAGGAACTTCAGCAGACCCTCTTCTTTTTTTTATTTCAGAAGCTTCTCGCTTTGATTCCACCATGGAAGAACTTCAGTTGGCCACCAAGGATTTTAAATGTGAGGGATAACCTGGAAGAAAGAAACCACTGTAGATTTTTTGGTGTACTTCTTTGGCCACCTCCCCCCAACACTGGCCCCCAGTATCAACCTCTCTGTCCATGTAATAATGATCAAAATTGAGATAACTTTGTGTATGGCAAAAGGTCATTTTCTGAAGCCATTTGGGATTTACACTTTCTCAGTACATCCTCAAGTGCGGTATAAAGAGATTGAGAGTGGAGACCAGAGGCATCTGTCACCATGGGGTGTGAGCTTCAGGCTCTGGTATTTAATTCACTTGTATCAGGATCCAGGATGTCGCCAGAGGGGCAGGCAGTGATGCTCACCTGCAGGGAAAGGTGCTTGTTACGTGTCTCAGCCTACTTCTGCCTGCACTCTCAGTCATAATTACACCCTCACAACATAATTGCACCTTTACAACCTCAAATGGTAAAAATCTTCATCTGTCATTCCTATCCCCATTCACTCATCCAGGGGTAGCAGACTTCCCTTCTTTTCTCCTGAAATCGGGCTTTATACATCCCTTCAGCTGGACTCATTTGGGAATTCGGGAGTACAGAAACAAGAACATTTCACCATAGAACAGATTCAAACACACTGGAGGAAGGATGTGTATGGTTTTTGGTAGACTGAGAAGATGTATAACTAGCACTGGTAACCAGTGACTGGATATTTCTGTTAGTGGTGTTGGAAATATTTAGGTATGTAGAGATAGATAAATTATAATTAATTATAAAGAGTAACCGCTGTCAATTATGAGGTATGCATAAGGCTGGACACTTCCTTGTAGGGAGAGGGAGTGACAGAAAAGACAACTGTCACCTCACTTAGCAATGACAAGTGTGAGAAAAGATTGAGGAGAAGCAGGAATCCTAGGTTGTGTCTACTTGTCAGAAATAATACTTCCCACTTGTGCAGCTTGCAGATCCTGAATATTTCTCCGTTTATTCTTTCATCTCCTCTTCCTCACCTTTCCCTGCACGTGTTTATACATCAGCTGAAGAGCCAAGACCTGACTGAACTCGTGCTGAAGCTCCACCATGGTCGAATTTGCCGATGTGTCTCCACTTTCTACTTAAATACTGCATCTACATGTAAGCAGTTAACCATGTATGTATTTCTAAACTAATTTAAGCTAAGTTTCCTGGCTGCACTGTTTGAATGCATCTCCCATGTACTTGTGTGTATTTTCCTTGGCTGGAAATGTTCTGCTCTCCTACCAGCAGAACATTACACAAAATGTAAAGGGGAGGAGGAAGGGAGTTCATATCAGCCATAACCACAGCTTCAGACTTCTATGTTGTACCAGTGGGCAGCAGACAAGTTAGTTTGATTTCAGGAAAATGTCGCTCAAGGATTCATACTGTCTTCCTACTTCTATTTATTGAGCGAGAAGTCTGAATGCCTATATTTTCTGTTACTGAATCCTGGCCTTCCAGAATGCTTGAAATAAAAATAGTTTTCGAAACCTCACAGTACTCTTGTATGGGCAAATCATGTTTCATCTCTTAGTAGTGTTGCCAATTTAAGTTTACTTTAACCCCCTCTCCCCAGTATCTATGAATTTCAAATTTTATGTCTCTTCTTTCCTGCTACATTTTTCCCACTTTCTTCAGCTAGTGTTGGTGTGCCATGTCCCTGGGGAGCTAAGCTTTCTCCCTGTGCGTGAACACTCTCTTCAGCACTATTTGCAACCTCAGAACCTAAAGCTCCAGCATTGAGGTTTGGTGGTGGTGTGTCCCTGGGGCATACCTGGGGCTGGCTCCTAACCAAGCTGAGCATGATGCTGTGTGTAGCTCTGAGAGTGAGGGTGTAATACCACACCAACTGGTTTTGGTTTTACTGAAAACCGTAATTTCTTTGGCTTATTTGGTGATCAAGTTAATGGAAATCAGGTTTTATCTAGAAGAGATAAAACTTGTTAAACTTCCTTTAGTTTCTCTTATGATAATATGTTTGGGGGGAAAAAAAAATTAGGTTGATGTAGTGAGTGCACGGGGTCATTTGTTCCGTGCTGGGCGGTTGTTTAGCTACATCCCCTTGGCATCCTTGTTGCTTCTGTGGTTGAAGAGAACTCCGGTAGCTCGTTGCTAGGGAGGAGGCGGGCGGAGAAGAGGAACAAGTCTCCGTGCATACCTGGTGTCCTGTAGCCACCCCTACTCCTCTTTCGGGCTTTGATGATTCATTCCCTTTCGGGCCTGCCCCGTAGTTCGCAATACCGGGAGACAGCACATGGGACTGAACGCTGTCAGCGCTGCCTTGTGTTCTCCTGCCTTTGAGAATTTGGGGAATAATCCTGATTTTAAATAATTGGAGATGGTATCTTGGGCCAAAGTTCCGGGTCTGCAGCGAGCGCTGTAGCTGAGCGCTTGGGCTGTGCAGCCGCAGATGCCCGTCCTTGCCCGTGTCTGCTCCGGCAGCTTTCGATTTCGCGGGG
>VXBT01002865.1:502401-554216 GCA_013400235.1 Oriolus oriolus
GGCCTCCCATCCCGGGCCGGCCCCGGCCCCGCGCCCCGCCGGGCCCGGCCGCGGGGCCGCCGCCGTGGATGAGCGGCTGCTCCAGGCCCTGGGGGGGCTGAGCCTGGAGCCCCCGCGGGGCGGTGGCGGCCGGAGGCTGGTGCTGCTGCGGGGGCTGCCGGGCTCCGGCAAGAGCACCCTGGCCAGGTAAGCGTGTCCCGGCCCCCGGCTCCGGGGCAGGAGGGGCGGCCGGGGCCAAGCCGGGCAGTGCTTCGGGAGCCCCTGTGCCCGCCCGGCACTCGCTGCAGACCCGCCGAGGCGGCGGGGGCACCGGCATAGGGCTGGGCTGGGCGTCGGGGGGAAGCGGGAACCTCGCGGGAGCCTTGGCTGCTCGCAGCCGCCCGGAACCCCCCGGCTCCAGGCCCGCTCCAGGCTGCGCTGTCCCGGGCATCTGTGGCCGTGTCTGGGTGTCCTGCCCGTGGGACTTGTGCGAGCTCGTATTCCAAACCTGCGGTACACACAGGGATGCTTCTGGTGAGATGGACTGGTCACCCCGACCGAGGCAGTACTTGCTGCTTTTCTCAAAGGCGCCAGATTGGTGGAGGGTTTTCTATTATTATTATTATTTTATTTATTTGGTTGGTTTGGTTTTGTTTGGTTGGTTTTTTGGTGTTTTGGGTTGGTTTTTTTTTTGTGGTTAATCGTGAACACGGTAAAGCACTTCCTGTCTCTGACTGAAAATTGACAACTCTGACTTCTGTTTCCATAATGTCCGGCACTCCTGGTCGGAGCCTTAGGGGTGTATAAAATGGGCAGAGGAGACCACTGCATTCTCTAACAGCTCAAAGACTGATTGTAGAAAAACAGTGGGGAGTGCTGTCGGTGTGACCATGCAGCCGTAGTTTGGTATCACAAAATCTCTCAGTCTGGTATCACGCAGCTCCCAGTGCCACCCACTCTCTATCAAAAGAAGAACGTTCCCTGTCTTACTCTGCTGGGCTGAGGAACCCGTGCGGGGATCATGGGCTGCCACAGGAAGGGCTCTGCTGTGAGAGGTGGCAGCGTGAAGCTCTGTGATACACTGAGTTCATCTACAGTTTCCTCTTCTTGGTATCATACTTCCCTGTCCCCCTGGGCCTTCTGCCTCACTGCACTTTGGCAAACGGAGTTCGTTTTTGAATTGCCAAATGCTGTGTTTTGCTCACACCCAAAATCACACCTCTCCCTTACAAGGCTGTGTAAGTCAGGGCCTGCTCCTTCAGGGGGATTTGGGTCTTCTTGTAGCACAGTAAGAACATAAAGGTTTGGGCGCATGTTCTCAGGCAGTGCAAGTTACTGACTCACCTGTACTTTTTAGGTCAAAAGACAAGGTTAATTTCAGAACACAAGGTTAATTATTAATGACATATGTACGAAATTAGTTGTAAGTATTGTTGTAGTAGTCCCCTGTGAGATGAATGTTTGAGTATCTTACTCTATTTCTAGCCCCTGTTAATCGAATCATTGTGTTTAGCTGTTCAGCAGCACACAGATCAAAAGGCAGTGTTCAGTACCTCTCCTTAACCCTGTCCAGAGGAAGGACTGTAGCAAAAGAATTCTTTTGCTCTCCTCACACTGCATACCTTTTGGTGTTGGTAAATGCAGTGTGCTGTGCAGGGCAAAGTTTGCAAAAAATGACTGCAAGAAATCTCAGTGCAAGGTCATACTGGAAGAGGAAGGTGGTTTATTTGCAAAAGCACT
The DNA here is from genome assembly GCA_013400235.1 of Oriolus oriolus. Lineage (NCBI taxonomy): Eukaryota > Metazoa > Chordata > Aves > Passeriformes > Corvidae > Oriolus > Oriolus oriolus. The sequence goes on from VXBT01002865.1 coordinate 504,121, forward strand.
CTGTGAACTCATTTTATAAATTCAAGTTTATTTTCTCAGATTTTATTCACTCACAATATCACAGCTAAATACTTGCAAGCATCGAGATGCACGTGTGCAGGTGGCCTGCCCGAAATCAGAGCAGACAAGGTCTGTCAGCCGTCCCATCCTCGCTTTCTCTGCTGGGTTGCTCTCGGTGGTGACAGGGTGGGTTTTGGTCAGGTCTGCTGTGCCATCTTGCAGCCAGCAGCTTCTATGCTGCGATCTTTTTGCTTGTGAATTCTGCTTACTTGGTGCTCTATGAGTCTCGGGTGGGGTTTTTTTCCCCCATTATATTAATTTTCCCATATTGGGTATCTTTTCCTCCTCTGCCCCTCTTGGAACCAGGGAAAGGAGGCAGATGTGGAGAGGCTGGTGTGACCTGCTGGTTTTCCAGTGGGAAGTCACTGGTGCTGGGCCTCAGCTGAGTGCTGGCCTTGTGGGGGTATAAACAGCACCTCTCTCAGTTTTACTGCTGTTAATGATCTTGGCTGTCAGTGGGTACCATTGTTTCTGCCTTTGCTCTGTTCTTTCTTCTGGTGCTTTCACACGTACCTGCATTCATTCATTCTGCATATCAGCCAGTATTTCTGTATTTCTGTCACAACCTCTACATCTTAACAGTGCTCGTAAGTCACAAACCATGAATGTTATCACTGGTGATACTGCAACCTGGTGATAACTCCAGCTGAAAGGCCCCCTTTCCATTTGTCACACAACCCTAGGAACAACCTTGGATCCACAGCTTGTTTCCCTGGCCTTTCAGTGTCACCCAGCAGAGTTTGGATACAGCTTTGTAAGCTTTACTTATGGCATTTTCGTTAAAATAATTTCCTCATCCTGGTTGCTCCTGGCTCACAGCAGCCCGACATTGGCATGGATCAGTTCAGGTCTGATGTTTGGTTTCTGGTAAAGACAGCAAAGGATCCATTTGTGATATACTGAGTAGTCAAGCCAGGACGAGGAGTTGGTCTGCTCACCACCAAGATTCAAACCTTTCCAGCAGCTTCACTGTTAAGGACGTGCTTCCCTGAACCATGTATTTTAGGTGGCCCCAGCCACCATTTCACCGTTCACTGCATGTCACAGAAGTGCGAAGGAGAAGGGGCAGCTTGGAGTCACATCTCCCATAGCCTCAGTCAGGCGTGTTGGACATGCTCCTCCTGAACACATTGTCCTTGACTTTACAGTGCAGGTTTTGTGATCACAGTGAGGCAACTGCTAAGAAAAAGGTTATTTGAGGTGCAGTGGCAGGTATACTTCAAAAAATGCCTCCAAAATTTAAGTGAGCTGTGTACAAGCTCACACCTGCTTCCCCAGCAAAAACTCTGCGTTGCACAGTAGCTGCATTTCCAGCTCTTCTACAACTGTGTAGAAGAGCTCCACTACTGTGCTGCACTGCTCGACTTACACCTAACCCTTTAACAGTTTAACTCAAGCACTACAGGCCGGGCATGATCAAACTTGTAACTTTTCAGCCACAGCTGTTGATTTGTTGCTCGAAATGAGCTCCTCCTTGTACTCCTTGTGAAGCACAGAGCGAGTAATCTTCCTGAACAGAAGGGGAAAAAATGCACTGGCACTGAGGCGTCACTGCCTGGTGAAATCTGTGTCTTCTCCAGTTCTCTCTGCTGCTGTCGCCTGGTTCATCCCAGCACCTCCAGTCCTGGGCCAGCTGTTACCCGCGTTACCAGCACCCGACCCCGCTGCAGAACTGCAGCTCTAAAGGGTTCATGGACTTCAGCTCTGCAGCTCTCGCCTCTGGGCAGCATTGCGCTGTAAACATTTACCTTTGCACGAAACCACTTCAGGTGAGTCTGCTCAGTGTGCTGATCAAATACGACACGAGCCTGGTGCTTTACGAAAGGGAGCCGTGGCTGGACCCCCCGCGGGTGAGACACAAAGGCCCGGCTGTGCTCGGCTCGGCCAGGCAAAGTCCTCGGGGCACCAGGAGTTGTTCAAACACAATAGACAGTGGATTGTGCTGGGCATGTGCTTCAGATCTCACAGTCCTGCTTCCCTGCTGAAACGAAAGGCTTTTAGACACCTTTTAAATGCCACAGAACGCTTAATGCTGGGAAGAGTGGCCGGAGCAAGTGGTTGCGTATGGTGCCAGTACGTACATATTCTGGTCTCTGATATACCATTCTGTGGCTTTCTGAGCACTGAAAATGTTTCTTCCAATCTGCTATCAGAAATTAATTTATTTTCAAGTTTTCTGATGGAAAAGCACGGCAACCTATGGATACAAAATGCATTATGCTCTATCCTTTGCTAGAGAAAGGTTTGCTGCTGTTTCAGTAACTACAAAGAATAAGAAAGTAAGAAGAGAATGGGGGGTGTTTCCTCTGCTTACAATAAATCTCCTCAAGCCCTTTTCTCCTCGCCCCTTTACAAGGTAAAGGAAGTACTGTATCCGCTGCGGGATGGGGAGATGTAGCACTGTGCAACCACATGTCCAAAGCAAATTAATACTGAACCTTTGACAGATGCTGCCTGTCACAATGTAGTGCTTCCAGTTCAATGGCTTCTGTAAAAAATGCAAACATAGTTCCTATGTGTCCTTTGATCTTGCAACGAGATTTCATTTTTCTTTTCCTCCTTAGTAAGCTTTACACTTACTGATCTAACAGTAGTGGGTAATTTTCTTTTTACAGAGCTGTTCAACATTTATTCATAAATAACCATGGTCACAAGCCCTCCCGTTTTGCATAGCTGGTGTATATTTTTCTAAAATACAGGTATTTTAATTGCATACAGTGATTAAGAGCCTGATGTGATTATGCAGGACCTTTCTTCTAAACCAGCTTGAGGTCCTGTGAAGATTGTGGAAGGCTCATTTCATAAAGAACACACTAAAGGGGTCTTGGTGCCCTTTGGAATGATAAGGGACAGAAGAAACAATTTTTGTCAGCTTTGTGGGCAGTAGGGAAGGGGTTACAGAAAACAGCTGTAAACTTCAGTGACAGTTTGTTTTTTTCGGAAAGCTAGAAGTTAAAACCAGCAAAATAAGCACAAGGTAAACCATCTTTTTCCCACTTCATGTTTTCTTACATTGCTGTTAGCAGGAGCTCATTTGGTATGAATATAGCAAATGTGACAGTAATTCATAGCTTGCAGCACATTTTGTACCATATTTTTCCTCCTTCAAAAAACACAAGTTTTATCTACTTTAATTATTGATATGAGGACAGTAGACAGAGCTTACAGATATTCACCTACAGTTTAGATTGCTTAAGGGTTAATACCAAAGCTCTCAAGTGAGTCTGCATATATGTGTTGAAAATTCAGTAAGGTATGTGCTAAGAAAATGGATTTTAAAATTTGCACTGGTTGAGAAAAATTTTAAAAGAAATACTGAGCAAGTAGTCTTGAGATCTTTTACTAATGTGTACACTTCAGGTACCTATTAGTTGCTAAAGGGACAACACATATTTTAGCAGTCAGTTTTTTAGAGAAGAAATTGCAAAGGGTAAAACAGTCGGAAAGGTGAGGTGCTGAATCATAGTGAGACCTGAATATACCAGGTTATCAGCACAGCAGTGACCAGATAAGCATTCGGTGTTGCCAAGCTTTTCATGATAAGAATTTTTTGCCTGAGACAAAATTAAAGCAACAAAATGTTACTGTTTGCTAATGGTTTGAAACATGACTTTTCTTAAATCCGTTTGCCCAGCAATAATTTTGTGAATAAAATGTCCCTTTGGGGCTAGAAGACAAGGACAGGTAGGTGCAGAATGATGCACGACAGGGGGTACAGCCCAGTCGCTGCTCGCTGGAGTGGATCCTACCACAAAATAATATTAATTAATCAGCAGATGGTAGAAGTTAGAGTGGAGACAGAGCAAAGTCGGATGCTGACTTTTATTCAGCTAAATGCATCCTGCAGTCCTAGTGAAGAGCTGCTGCTGGCAGGCAGATTAGGGTACAACTGGTAAGCAAATGGTTGGGACAGACCTGGATGACAGAATTAAGGTTTTTCTGTCTGTGTGCCTGTTCTGCTGCTGATAACCTGGAGGCACCTTTTCCCTTGCTGTTGCCCACATAGATAAGACACTGAGAAGTAGTTGTTTTGCACCTTGTGGGGATGGAAGAGAAGCGATTTATTAGGGAAGCTGAAATGAGTCACAGGAGACAGGGACAGGAGACCACGTGTGGTGTGAGATAGCAGGGCAGCAGCGTTCATGTCTGAGAGACACAGGGTTTCTTGACTGAGCTTGCTTTCTTTTCCCGAGACATTTCTAGCCTTAGGGAGACAGAAAGTAGTGAGATGATGCCATGGGCTCTCCCTGACTTCTTGCAGAGACTCCTTCCTCCCTCAGTTCTTCTCTGATTGAAAAAAAAAAAAAGGATAATTCTGTCTATGGACACAAAAAATTCTGGATTGTACACAAATGGGAACACAATCGTACATTAAGATTTATTTTTGTGGTCTCTAAGGACTGGCAGAGGAATGCTTCATATTTAAACCTCCACACAGGGCAGCACTTCCATCTACCTCCAAGGGCCAGTGGCTGCCTGTGAGGCAGCTGGTCAGTGTCCAGCAGAACACGCATCCACTCTCCATGGCATCCCCGGCGTGCAGGAGCACTGCTGGGGCCACACATCCCGCAGTGTGAAGGGAAGTGGCATTGCTCAGTTCCACTCACCACAGCAGTCTTTTATGGATCTGCAAATTTGTTTATAAAATACTTTTTATAAACTCAGATTTGTTTATAAAATTTGTTTAAAAGCTGAAGATACAAAAATTACTCGACTCTACAAGAGGAGGATAAGTGAAACAGGGACAGGTGATAAGAACCATAAAATTGCATAAAATAACACAAAATATTGACTAATCACTCAGATACTTGTTTGCAAATTAAAATTTTAAAACAGCGCTCTCTGCTTTATAGTCAAAAAAACCCCCCAAACCAAACTGATGGTTCTCTCGACCATAATTACTAAATGACAAGTCCTTCCTCCTGGCTATCTTCAGAAATCTCTGTAGCAAAATTCCCATCACCAAGTTGCTGACACCAACTTCCATGCCTGGATAAGCAGGTTTGGGTTGCTTTTTTTTTTTTTTTTTTTGTCTTTACAATCGTGCTTTCTCAGATAACTTAGAAGGAAAGCTGAATGTATTAATAAGATTAAAGACTCGGATGTTGGTAGTCCAGGGCAGATTTCTCTGCTGACTTAAAGAAATCAGGGCCATTCCTTCAAGCTCCATTCCTTCCCTGCTACGTGTCCACCTACTGACTGCAGTACTTTCAGATCCTTTAAATTGGGACTTTTCAAATGAAGCACTGTGTGTGTTTGCAGAGCACTCAAATGACTCATGATTTAATGGTCTCTATTAAAGGGTGTTACCATGTCCTAATCCTTCTTTTGTCTTTTTATTTTTTCTGCAGACAGCTGAAACGTGACCACCCCAGTGCTGTAGTCCTTAGTACTGATGACTTCTTTGTGGAAAATGGTGTCTACATCTTTGAGCCTGACTTCTTAGAGGATGCACACAAGTGGAACCAGAAAAGAGGTGACTGAACTTCATCCAGGGGCTGTGCAGAATAGTTTTGCATTTCAGGCTGTCTTTAAACTTAGTCCCCAGAATAAAATATCTCAAGGTGGTGTCATACACTGCAATTCATGGGGTGTTGGCTAAAACAATGTATTTACCACTTCTGATTTGACTTCTTCTGACTTATAAAAGGGAAATTTGTAAATGAAAAAATTTTGGAGGTTGGTTGATGTTACTTTAAAGAGGAAGCAACTGCTGAATCTTGATACCCTACAGACAGCAGCCCAGCAGCTGCTCCCTGCAGTGCAGGCACTGCAGCCTTTGCCTGTAACTTCTTAGGTGTCTGTCCTGACCTGGAAGGGGGTGGAAAGGTAATGATAGACAGGAGGAAAACTTGCAATCTGAGTTTTAAGTCTGAGAATTAAACAACCCAGGTCTCTACTCAGTGTACCATGCTTTTGTGGCTGTGCTCTGAATGTAGCGATAGCAAGCATAGTTTAAGCTCATGTAACAAGAGATCTCCTGCAAATAACAGTAATTTTTGGCTGTTGTAAGTATGTTTTATAAGAGCTTCAGATCAGCCAGAGGCTGCACCATCTCTTCCACGAGAGCTGCTGGGCACTGATCTTGCCTCCCATTTGGGTGGTAGCTGCAAACCTAAGTCTGGTGGGGAACCAAGCGTGTGAGCAGTGGGCAAAGAAAGGACACTTTGGGGCTAGTAAGGCCTGGCTCAGTCTGTTATTTTATATATTTTAGCTTTACTTAATGTGTTACATTGCAGCACGGAAAGCAATGAAGAATGGGAAAAGCCCGGTTATTATTGATAATACCAACATCCATGCTTGGGAAATGAAGCCGTATGTGATGATGGTAGGGAAAGCTCCAGTTTGTTGCCTTTATATGCTCAGCTCTGACATTTACAAGGTGATCTGACTGAAAAGGTTCTTTATGGGGCTAAAATATTTACTTCAGTTTTCCCATAGTTCTCTAACTATAGTTAAGGATGGTTATTGTGATGAAGTAGAGGCAGAGGTGCCAATGTAGTTGTTTAGCTGGTCAGCTTTGTAACTCAGTGAAGGCAAAACGACTTGAAAAGATTAACAGCCTTTGAACCTGCCCTGCTACTTCTTGGTGATGAGGACATCATGCCCTTCCCTAGTAGTGACATGAATTGAACAGTTCCCAAACTATTTGTTGACAAATATATCAAGATATGACTTATAATTGTGGTTCATGACTCGCAAAAAAAAACCATAGAGAGTCTTTGAAGACGCACTGGTGTCTCTTGTCAGGAATTCTGGCAGAGGTGGCAATGCTTTTAGTGCAGTTTCATAATGTCACTTTTGTGTCCTTCAGGCACGTGAAAATAGGTATGAAGTTACATTCCAAGAACCAGATACACCCTGGAAGTTCAACGTTCAAGAACTGACAAGGTACATGGTTTTCTCTTTGCTAGAGCAGACAGCTTCTCATTTTGTTGATGTACTCTGAGAAGGTCAGCCTTCTTCCTCTTCATATACCCTAAAATGTAGCCTGGGAAATGACAACAGGATTGGCGTGGAAAATTTCCATTACTGAGTACCTGGTCTGTAGTGAAGTCAGCCCCAAAAGAGTCTGAAGTGAGTCAGGCAGCAGAAAAAGCAACAAGCCCTGAAGCATGTTTTTGTGCTGCAAGCTTTGACGGGGCAGGAGCCCTGATTTTCATTCTGTATTTTAAGCAGCAGTCTTTTGTTTGGGCACAAAGCCGTATCTAAGCACTAGTGACAATATTCAGACTTCTGTTCTTAAGAATCTAACCATAACAAATACTGTCCTGCTGCAGGGATGGTACATCAAGTGTAGTTAAGAAATGGGGTTCTAAAGGATCTTGGTAAAGATCTTAACACACACACAAAAGGGATACAAAGAATGTATCAACTCTGCACAGTGTGGTAGGGTATAGAGGCAGCCAAATGTGGCTCTAAGAATGTTAGGTTGACTGGTGACTGCAGAGGGAAAAAATTCACGCAGGCTGACCCCCTCAGTAGCACCAGCCAGCGGTAGGGCAGGACTGCAGGGGCACAATCTGATCATTCGTTGTAGGCAGAGTTACTCAGTAACTTGCAATTTATTTTATTACGTATTTGAAAAAAATCGACTTTTCACAGCAGCACTGTAAAGCTAATTCACACACACTCAGTCTGGAGCAGGTCTGTGGCAAATGGTTCAGGGAGAGCTGCAGGTTTGCATCCACAATGCTTCCACGTGGTGTGGGCTGCTGCAGGACCTCGTGCCCACTTCCCAAGTTGGATGGTGCAGCTGGCAGCCTGCAGTGCAACTCTCACTCCAACTCCACCATGGAAAAGACACTTTGAGCAGTGCACAATTTGCACAACAGGTTTTGAAAATATGGATGCAGGACAAACTTAGAGTCTAGGCCACAAACTGTGCCTTAATAGCACTAAATGGCAAATCCAAAGATACTCAGGGTTTGCAAACTCACAAACAGAAATTCCAGGTGGTCTTTGGAAAAACAATTGCCACTAATCGTGGCTCTTGTATCCAGAGAGCCCTGCATGTTTGAGCATTGTGTTTCCCTCCCTCTCAAACTCGTCATTTACAAGTGTGCCCTGGAGTCCGAGCCACATCATGTGTGATGTTTCCCTACTCGCACTCAAAGCCACAGCAGTTTTTGACCTCTATCCTTGCTGCTCAGTGTCTGGGCTGGCTGCAGCCCTGGGCTGCATTTCTCCAGCTGTACAAAAGCTCACCCTGAGGCCAGCAAGCTGTTAATGCTAAAACACAGCAATACTCATATAAAGTACCACACAGGTCTTCTACACAACTCTTTCATTTAGGACATTCGTCAACTTCCTCTGTCCTGTCTGCCTCCCAAAAATAATGGCATTACATTTTTCAGCAGTCACAATAATATTCCTAAGAAGTAGGTGGAAGTGAACAATAATTTGAAAAAAAGGCCAGAAAGAGATCAGTGGAGACCTAAACTATTACGCTGAGCCTATCAGGAACCTTAGCAAACTAAAGGTAACCTCTCATAGACAGGCAGCTGAATACTTGTATTTTCTTTTACTGTTGACTCTACAGAAGAAATATTCATCATGTCCCTCGGGAAAAGATCCAACGGATGAAAGAACAATATGAGCACAATGTTACCTTCCACAGTGTTCTCCAGTCTGAAAAACCAAGCAGAGATGAGGGAAGCTACAGTGGAGCAAGTGCAGCTTACAGCACGGGTCCCCATTCCACCCACCTTTCTGCCTTCCCAAGGAGGAGGCCTGGCATGGCACGTATGAACAACGTGACATTTACCTGAAGATGTGCATTCCTTGGTGTTTTAATTATCAGGGTGTAAGAGTCTCTAGTTTTACATTTTTTTCTAAACTGTTTTTTATTATAGTGTTTTTCTACTACATTTCTAAACTACTTCTATTTCTTACAAATCCTTAAATGACATTGGACTGTGATCTCAGCTCTACATGACCAATGTAAGAGTACTGTTCCTAGTACAAACTGTACTCCCTCTCATCCCTCTTCCTCCATGAAAATCCATCCAGGCATATGCTGAAATGTACTGGCTGTACCACATGCCACATTTTGGATGTTTTTTTCTGCATCACAGTCTGACACTAACAATAAACATTCCTAACTTATTTCTTTCTTAAAGGCCATTGTGGCCAAGTCTTTCTCTACACAATTGGCATTTCTTGCCACTGCTTTATATCTGGCTGTATAAACTTTTTGTATCTACTATCTTGCCTACAGCACTACTGTAACTTTCAGAGGCAAAGTGAATGATGGCAAATGTAGCTCAACAGATTGTAGCAAGATTCAGTGCTGTTCCCTATCTCCACTGACTGGATTCATGCTGGTCTTACCTCACACAGAAACAGCTTCTCCAGCCTGGAAGCAAAACACTTCAACACAGCTCACTGAGCTCTTCATCTTGCCAAGACATGGGAGTTCACCGATCCTGAGATTGAGAGGCTCCTAAAATGAAACATTAGTGTTAGGCTTGAGCATGTTAACTCCTAAAGTGGGAACAGGGCTACAGGAGCAGCTCTGAACAGCTGAAGCAGAATCACAGACCAAAGAGCTATTTAATAATAACTCTGTGGGGCATTTTCCTGTGAATCAAACAATCACAGCTGTTCTCTAAACCTCTTTTAAGTGCTATATGGAAAGTCTGAGGAGGAGAGTACAAGAACTGTGCCAGCATTGCAGAGCAACATTTCAGAATTAAAGTGTTCTGTTCGGTGAAAAGAAGAGAACCCTTTATTTTGCCCTGTGCCACTTTGGACAGCCAAACAAATGTTGCAGAGGGTAACAAAACTGATGGCTTTAGACTGAAACAAAGATCCTGCTGTAATATAAGAACACATCAGAATCAAAGCAATGGTGTACAAAATGTCATCAAACCCTCAGCAGCAACTGATGCTGTTGTATAATACATCTTTGTGAGAAGTGTTTACATACTAAACTTCAAACTATTTTGCAAATGAAATGTTATTTCATGCGTCTGTTTTTGTAATACAACTTTATTAAATACAATCAAGTTTTAATGTACAAAGTGTAAAAATAATTTGAATTTCAAATATATACAATACTGTACATGTGCATTAGCAGCATTTTTGGGATTTTGGTCTTTGTAGCATTCTGTTAGCTGGTAACAAGTCCTCAGGTTCCTTTGGGTTCTTCTGAAGAGCCTCAGCTACTTCAGAACTGCTTTTGATGAGTTATTTGCTTCCCCAGTAGACCTGGAACTATTTCTGGATGAAAGATCATCAGATAAAGTAGTAGCTGTTGCATTGCTGTTTTCATTTACATAATCCATCTTCTTTTCCTCTGCTATATTATTCACAAGTGCTTGTGTATTAATCATTGCCAATTCTTCATCAGCAACCAGGTCATTCTCGGGAAGATGGACAGTTTCTCTCAATTTTCTGCAGGGGGTGACACGGCCAATATTCTGATCCGTCTCTTTTGATGATTTGCTGTGCTGTAAACCCAAACTTCGTGGAGGCTGAAATGCTCTTTTAACAGCTGGAGAAATTACTGAACATATTGGTGTCAGTGGTGGAGGGGCAGGTACGCAACTGAGGAAGTCCATAGCTTTTCTCTTTTTGCTGGTTTTGAGATGGTCTTCATTAACTGTAGCAGATGAAGGTGTTTTTGCTGATCCTGGTGTGACAAGTTTCGTATTTGGTGTGCTAGTTGACAAAGGGCTTGGATGCTTCATTTCCATTCTAGAAGAGATCTGGGTAAAAAGAGAAGTTTTATCTTGAATACAATGTTCTGTTTCATGAACTTCCTCAAAGACTTCCAAAAACTGGGGAAACCTCCCCGCTCCGATATAAAAACGCTACATTATAATTCATATCCCATTTAAGTTTAGTTTGGTATCTCCTGATGGCAATTTATATTATTCCTTCAAGTGCTGATGATTGATAAATCATTGTTTACCTGGACATTAAGATAGAACTTTTACATTTTGTTTCTAACAGCTAAGCAAAATGTATGGGAATTTTTCTGTGCCAGATGGTCAGAAATCAAAGCACTCCAGTCTTCTACTGCCTTGGCTATATCCTCCACATGTGGTTGGTTAAAAAAGTAAAGAGGAGAAAAAAAAATCTGAAGAAAAACCAGGATAGAATATAGGTAAAAAAATTTGAAGGTAACAGTACACACAAGATAGATGCTGCATTCTGTGGTGTTTTAATTACCAGGGTACAAGAGTCTCTAGTTTAACATTTTTTCCTAAACTGTTTTTTATTCTTGTGTTTTTCTACATTCAAATCATTCAAACACAGGCTTGAGAATACGTTAAATGTCTCATTTGTTGTAAGATGATTAATGTATTTAATAAACTATAAAAATAGAAAGTAGTTAGTTCATAAAACATATAAACTAAACCTTCAGAATTAAATAGTAGCCCTCCCTCTGAAATGGAAAAGGATGCCTTATAAGCTTAAACTTAGTCCCCAGGAAGTGATGTCACACCTAGGTGTTTCTACTTCCCCTGCAACTCATGGCAGGAATAATTTTTGTTCTGACTGTGCTCAGTACTCCACGTCAGAAGCAACTCGCCACCAGCAGCTTTCATGGTACTATTTAAATAAATTTTTGTCAAGACTGCTAAAATACATTTACTAGATGATACCTCTTCCCTTTTAAATCCTGGACATAGTAAACAATATCTAGGAAAAGACCAGGAAGTAAATTCTCTCAACAAAGGTGGGAACTGCAGAATGCCTTGAAATAAAAATGTACAGATCAAGATTTTTCCTTCTGTGACATTCCCATTAGATAATCTTCACAGTGGGACCAAGGAAGAACTAAATCATCTATAAAGAAAGGGTGATTCATTTTACTCATGTCAAATTCAAAGTACTTAAAGTACGTTGTGGAAACACAGCCCACAAGGGGAAGTTTTCATGTACTGTTTGGAGGAAGGATAATTTATCTCATGGCTCCTGCTGGGGAATAATCCTAAACCCACACACAGAGAGAAAGCTTCTAATCAGCTTGCATTGCCCCGAAGAGAACGGACAGAGTGGACTGAGAAGTGAGACCATTCACCACAGCTGTCAGTACTAAACTTGTGTATATCCTTACTGCATATACTGCCAGTACAAACACAGCATTAATTACCAGAAGCTTACCAGACTTTTATCTTCTGCATAGCTGCAGGAAGGAGAGGGGCTTTCCAAGCCACATCTTTTAGTTAAACTGGGTGTAAGCAGGAGATTTCTTTGTAGCAAATTCATCAATTTACTTTCTGCATCAGAGCAAAAGGAGGCCATGTTCTGTAAGGGAGAACAAGGTTTGCAATGCAGAATAATTGGCTTTCAAACTGTGTAAGGACCATACGCACTACATTTAAGACTCTCTTCCCTCATCATTATCCCACTGAAATTTTATTTTATATCAAACCAAGAACACAGAAGATTGCTGCACTTTGTGTCCATGGCAGATTCCCTACTGACCGGTTCAAGATCTTTTGCCAGCCAGAGATCCTGTGGCACATCCTAAAGATGGTGTTGGATGAGTTGAAGAAAAAAAAAATCAAGACATTCAATCCTCCAGGAAAATGGCATTAACATCTTACTCCATCTCCCAGAAAATACCCTCAAATTCAGCATTATGTGCATTACTTGTTTTCAAGATTTGTCAATACTAACAGACCTTTTGGTGAAGGATGTAACACAGCAGTACCTAAAACTAATCATCCAACTGCACTTCTACAGGTTTACCTCTATCATACTTCTTAGTTCATTAACCTTCTCTTGAAGATAGCATTCCTTTGGACTGGCTGAGAATACAGAAAGATCTCCAGCCAGCAGCACGGGAATTTCTGATCTGAATTCAGACTGCCACTGAAGGTTGCTTGCAGAAATGAGTGAGCAGCGGACAACTACATCTTCAATAGCCAAGTGTCTGAGATCTGTCCAGATCTTTACTGCCACTAAATTACAGCTTTCATCAGATAAATACACCACAGTAGTGAAACCTAAAAGCAGAAAAAAAGTCTGAATTAAACCTTTACATCTCTTTAAGTAAAGGTACTGTGATTTGGATCTATTAAAAAAAAGCCACACACATCTTCAAAGAGCTACATGGCAGCCCATCTGCTTGGTAACAGGTGTCTCATGCTTCTTTCATATTCTACACCAGCTCCCTACTGATTACAGAAAACAACTCAAAGTCTGTGTCTTCAAAAACAATACTCCTATGGAGCTTTTCCTTTTCATCCAGGTTATCCACCTCTCCCTGTCCATGAGCTCCAGTGCCTGCATTCCACTCATTCCATGACACTGTACATGAAAGAGGGAGCTCGTGTACCTGTATGATGGTGCCTCTGCAGATGCTGAACACACATGTGAGAACTTATGCCCACCATTTATGGGAAAAATATAAATATTAAAGTATTTAAATATAAGCTGCCTTTGAGCTTAGAACCTGCCTTACTAACTTCTCGAGCTAGTAACCAGGGACAGTTTTTCTTCAGAAAAAGATTTATCTGCGAGCATGTCACTGTGATAGGCTGTATTAGCAGGCTTTCACAGGCCTGAGATGCAGGTACAACACCAAGGTAACTTTGACTTCTGAAATAAAGAATTCAGTGCTTATTCCATGGGAGGACATGAATGTGGTCCACAACGTACCTGTTCTGCTAACAGAAACTACAACACCAACTAAATCCACTTCAGCACATGGTGGCTGAAATGAAGGATCCAACAAACTGGTGAATTCTAGAGCCTTTCTTGGAAAGAAAATCTGTACCAGCATCTCCTGTGATACCTGAAGAAATACAAAACTTCAGTATTTACCACACATACAGGTGTGATGCATTTTAATGATGCACCTTTATGCACTTAAAGCACTTACTGATAGCTGCAGATACTGAGTTTTCTTTGTGGCTGTTAAGTGGATGTTGGTGGAGTCTGCCCTTCCCCTGGACTGTGATGCTGCCAGCTGGAAGATCCTGTAGCGAGCGCCTTCCTTCAGCAAGGAACACACATCAGGCAGCGGGCGCCAGATACTCAGTACTGCTCCTGACAACAGCACAGTAAGGTAACTTACCTGCTCACTAATAATTTGAAGGCTTTTAAACAAAATAAATCTACAACACGCCCTCCCACCCAAAACCCCTAAAACAAAAATAAATTAAAACTGGAAATATTAACATCCAACCTAAAATACTGTTGGGAAACTCTTCAAATCTACCTATGCTGGCCAGTTACTACATTTAGTTAGAAGTTATTTAAAATTTTTCAAGCACTAACCTTTATGTTTTTCTTGCTTTCTGTAGTCTACTACATATAATTTCCATACTGCAGACACATCCCTTTTGTAACAACCATTTTCTTGTTGTTCTGCTGACTCTAAAGCCTTCTTGAATTGTTCCTGCATCTGAGTTTGTTTTTTGTCGTCCATGAGCTGCCTGTAAGCCTTCAAGGCTTTTAATTGGTCATCACTGAGATACCCCTGCAACCAACAGAACATGAACTCAGTATCGTTTTTATTAATCAAAAAAACATGGTCAAGATTTTTAGACAGCCTCTTTCTTGAGTGTTCATCTATTACAAGCAATTTATTTCCAGCTGACACAATACTAGGATTTGAAATGAGGTATGTTAAAACAACAGGAAGCATCAGTCTTACCTGCTACTCAGCTAGTGCTCTCTGGTCTGTGCAGAGCATTACATTACACACTGTTCTTATGTGGCAATTAGTGAGAAGCCTGCTTAAGAGTGCATAACTAGGGTGAATATTTAATATAACAGGCAGGCTTGCCTGCTTCATACAAACACATATTAGGAAAAATTTCTGTAAGAATAAAGGAAGAGTTGCACTTCTCCTCAGGCTGCTGTCTCTTAGCTGACACAATGATTTACACTAAAATGCATCAAAACCATCACTTTTCTGACCAAGCCTTCAAGACCCAGATGCCTGTGCATGCAGCACCAGAGACATGGATACCATTTCATCAAATAAAGTCACAGATCATATGACAGTCAAGGATCCTCACTTGCCAAAGGGAAGGCTTGTATTTAATTTCTAACAACTGGCAGGGACTAATCACCTGCATGTTTATTAATAAAGGCATAAACACTTAAAAGTTGTGATTTAACTGGAACAGGAAATGAAGAGAACAATGACAATATAATTATTTGAACACTTCAGTGAACAGCATGGAAGAGTAGGTGTATGAAACTCTAGACTTACGAGATGCATTAAGTTTTCACATATGCAAGACAAAGGAAAGTAATAAAATTACAAGTAACATTAACTTTTAATTGTGCTATATCCTGGATTTTTATAGCAAGAGAAAATTGCCATCCAAGATAACATTAATCAATTTCAACAAGCCTTCATTACATTTTTTTCAAAATTTTTAACAGTAACTTATTTAGCAATAAGCATTCTGTAGAAAGTATCAAAAACCAGAAAAAAACAAGGAGTAATTTAACGGTTGCCTTAGCAGGGGATACTACATTTTAATTTATTCCACAAGCTTTTCAAAATTAGCCCAGTAGGATCTACAGTTACCTCCATATAACCAGGATCAGATGCATTCTGAATTGCTTCATAAAGTTCTGCACCATCTTGCAAATTATGGATTTGCTGTCTTGTGACTGTCCGTGATCTTGGTGTTCTTCTATTGGTTCGCTCTGTTGAGAAAGAGCCATTATGTGGAGTACAACCAACGTTTTAAAGTGAAGGAAGAAATAATTATGTAAGAAGCATAGAAGTGCTTAGGCCTTGCCAGAATAAAATACAAAACACATGTACAGGAATTCATGTATATGTGTGTGTGTGTGTATATATATATGTATCTCAGGAAAATAAAAGCAGAAAAAAAATCTTATTCATTTAAATACAACATAGATTAGAGGACTACACGACCTTTGGAGAAGCCAGTATCAGTGTCCGCACTTAGGAGAGTGTGGGAGACTTGATGGGCTGCCAAGAACCTTCATAGATACTTGGCTACGTTTTCTTTATGTCCATCACTTCCTCTCATGCAGCAGAAAAGTGTCAAAGACACCAGGATCTGGGACAGCAAGTGACCACAGGCCTGCACACGAAGCCTCCTCATGACATCAGCTAAAAGCCAAGTTAACTTCATTACATTAAACTATTAACTTCTCCTTAGGTAAGTCACTTTGCTGCCAGCATTTTGATGAACTCCTTCAGCATAGCAGACTCCTGCGTAGACAAGTTTACCAAACATAAAACAACACACAAAGTGACTGACATGCGGAAGGTCATAGCAGTGAAGGTAAGAATTACAAGGCAATCTCTGATTTCAGCTACGAATTCCATGCTAGAACTACTGCTAGAAATCACTGTGAGGTGGACAGTGTCACCCATTACAGAATTATAATACAGTTGAAGTGGAAGGGACTTCTGGAGGTCATCTGGTCCAACCCCCCTGCTCAAGTAGGGTTACCCTACAGAAGGCTGACCAAGAGCACGTCCAGTGAGCTTTTGATTATTTCCAAGGATGAAGATTTCTCAGCCACTCCAGTTTTCAATCCACCTGCCTGCCTGCTCATCCAGCCCATCAGTGTCTCTGCAGATCTTAAGGGACACAGTGTCAGAAGCCTTTCTGAAGTCCAGGTAGACAATAGCTCTGCTCTTGCCTCATCTACCCAAGCCAGTCATTTCATCACAGAAGGTTGTCAGGTTGGTCAAACATTCCCCTGGGTGAATCCTTGCTGAATACTCCAAATCACATTTTTGTCCTTCATGTGACTGTTAACAGTTTCCAGGATTATTTGTTCCATCACCTTCTCTGGGATCAGGGTAAGGCTGACTGGCTTGTAGTTTTCCAGGTGCTCCATCCTATAGTTTCTGAATACAAGAGACACATTTGCTTCTTCCAGTCTCCAGGCACCTCAACCAATCAACTAATGATCATTCAAAGAGAATCAAAAGCAGCCTCACAGACATCAGTCTGCTCCTTCAGCACTTTTGATTTCATCCCATCATCAGCCGTGGACTTACATATGTCCCGTCTGCCTGAGTGCTCTCTAACTTGATCCTCTTCCACCAAGGGTATGTCTCCCTTGCTTCAGAATTTCCCCTGGTCTCCAGGGCCTGGGATTGCCAGTCAAGGGTGAGGTGAAACAGCCATTCAGTAACTCAGCCTTCTCCATGGCCTGTGTCACCAGAGTCCCTGTCCCACTAAGCAGCTCCACTGACCTCCGTATCTGCACAGTCATTCACGAGGAAAGATGCTCAGTGCTCAGTCTTGGTGTTCAGGTCTACTGAGATACATCCTAGCAGTGCCCGCCTCTCAGTGAAATCTTACAGGGTCATGTCCTTGAAGAAAAGGATTAAGAATTCTACGATTTTGGAACACTTCCCTGAGCATCATCTTAAAGATAATTTTTTAGTGGCCTGGCTACCAGTATGTTCAAGAAGCATTTCCTAGGTAGCTGCAAAGCCACACAAATAACCACATAACTGTTTTGTACTGAAAGGTCTTGCTACACAGTGTACCAAGCAAAAACCTGAAACAATACAAAACAAAAACAACAAAGAAAATAACCGAAAATCCCATCTCTGCTTCTCTATCACCAGAGAAGATTTTTGAATATTTCTTTAGACTTTTCTGTAAACATCAAAAATGATTTTGTGTTCTTCATACAAGTTTTGAAAGAATGAAAGCTTTACCTTCACACTTTTCATATTCTGCTTGGATTTTTGCAAACAGAGCTTCCAGTTTCTTTTGCTGATCCTCTGCATGCTTGGCAGCTTCCCTTTCTTCAGCTCGGCTGTTACGAAAAACATAGGAACCAGCTGTTGTCTTTTCCATCCACTGAAATGAAAAGATTAAAATTAAACCCAGACTTTTTAAAAATTGTTTTTAACATTATCTAGCTTCCCTTAAATACTCACTGTTAAGCAAAAACACTTTAAAAATGAACTGGCAGCAGATCTTAAGTTCTTTCAGTATAAAAGTTAAAAGGGAAAATCCCACAGCATCGGTTGGTAAATTTTCACTTTAAAGACACACAGACAGAATGGAACAATATCCAAAACCAGATGATTTAACAGCTGAAAAAAACAGAGCTTCAAGTAGTGGGTATCAGTGTTGTAATTTAGAAGATGAATGGATCCCACACGTAGATATATTAAAACACAAACCATCAAACTCAGTGTTTACGAATACACCAGACTGCATTCTACCCAACTTGTCTTTCCACATCAGCTGTGCTGTCTGTTTAAACACCCTAGATTAGATGCTGTAAAAGAACTATCATGTAGTTCTGCAGATGTTCCTAAACATTTTCTGCCTGAAATGGTTCCATAGGACTAGAACCTTGTCCACAACCCTGCCAGAACTGGCTTGCCTGATTTGAAGAGGTCATTGAGCCAAACAAGAACATCCACTGCTGCTGAAAGTGGTCCCTTCCCTTCCCATTTTCTGCACAGTTGTCTTGTCCCTTGCACTCCTCGCACGTATCTGACCTCAGCAGACTGTAGCACATTGTTAATTCAATAGACAGCAATTGATTGGGTTTTTAAAAAATTATTATTAGTTACTTTTTCCTGGTTTAATGATTTAAATTAGCTAAGTAACAGGACCACGTGAACTCCAGGTTTAGAACAGAGAACCAGCAGGACAGTCTAGTGAAAGCAGGATGAGGAAAGGTTGCAGGACTAATCCTTATGAGGCAGTGAATTGTTGAAATAGGCTCTGCCTGCCTCAATAATTGCACACCATGTATTTCCTGCAGTACTCACAGTTTGACACCTTTAATTAAGGCTACTGTGATTCCTACACTCCTTGACTCTTGAGGTAAAAGGAGACAGACAGCCCAAATCTTCCTATAATTTTGGTATGTTTGAGCAAGAGTCTCGGTGTTTAAAAAAGAAAAAAGTACATCAGTACATCAATCTCTTGACATAGCCAGATACAAAGCACCACTTTCCTCCCCAGCCTGGAAACCGTTTACTGTGATGCAGTTACAGATTACAGTCCCCTTTCTGAGACCTAAATAAATGTTTGTTCTACCAGGCAGCTCACATAATAAGTGCTGCAATTTCCTCTATTAAAGCAGTGATCTAAATAGCAAAGTAATGACCCAAACCAAATGTTGCTAGTACCTTTGCAGAATTCATTCTACATCCACCAGCAATTATATAATACCTTAGAAAGAAGGCAATGAAAAAAGAAACCTAGATATACATGCCACGTAGAACATACTCTAAGAAAAGTTAGTAAAATATGGAAGTTGTGTCCTGGTTAAACTGTTAACATTAAAAGGACTGATTACTAACAGAAATATTATTTCTTTTTGTGTCTGGTATTGTTATAAAACCAAGTAGTTGCAGTGAAGTCTGACCGTATTTAAAACATCTGGATATCAAGTGGTATTTCAAAGATCTTAACTCTATTTTACACCATAATCAAACACTGTATTTTCAGTCATATTTTTAAATAACAGACCTTATACAATACAGTCAGCTATATATAAGAAAAATTAATCCTACTAATTCTTAGAAACATGTAACTTCTATGTTAATATGTTTATAATACAACAAATTGGGTTTCACTTCTACTTGGAGTTGAAACTTTTTTCTCCTTTAAAACAAGTGCTGTACTTTTTAGAGTCCAGAATTGAAATCCAATCATTTCTGGCTTTTTGAAGCTGAAAGCAAAGTCAACCAAAAGATACTGAGCCCACACTCAAATTCTTCTTATAGCAGGATATTCCACTCCTGAAATACTCAATACAGGCACAATGCAAGAACCACTCCTGTTCCTTTTACACATAACGGTATCTTTAAAAAAACTTTCAGCTATGTGTGTCTGATTTGAAGAATGATATAGCAATTAATTAATATAATTTAGATTTCACAGAACCTGTTAAGATTCATAAACTACTTACATCATACCTGAATAGGATAAGTTCTTTGAATAACTACATCAATACACCCCACTGCACCACCCTCACTGTAAAGTGATGACAAAGGCAGAGGGAAAGGTCTGGGATCCCGATGAAATCCTAGTTTTGTGTGCCATCGTGCACGTCGAGTGCTGTTCGCTGAGATCTGAGTAAGGGAAACGGTGAATGAGAAACTGTCACTGATAGGTCAAAGTTATATCCAGCTTATTACATCTACAGGAATATCTGCATATCTGTTTTCACACTGACCTCACTACGAATAAAACATTTTTGAACCCGAGCAGATCACATTTTAATTCAAAGGTTTCCTTTCACACTGAAAAATGTATTTTAAACAGAACCTAAAAATCTGATGAGTTAAAATTCTTTGGGAAATGAGAATCTATGAGACAAACCATTGCTTTGTACCAGAGGAGCAATTTCAGTGTTATGCTGAAACTTCACCCAGCTCTTTAACCATCCTCAAATGAGCCAAGGCCCTCCCCCACCAGCCCACACTCCTATGACTTATTTTCTCCCCTGCATTCTTCCTCCAACTTCCATATTGTCTGTGATGGATAAATACTTTTTTGTAACTTGGTGTTTAACCAAATTAAGGAGCTGGAACTGCCAAAACACATAGCAAAACTTGGCAGAATTTTATACTATAAACTTATCTTCCAAACCTATTGAATAACACCCTTGTGTCATGTCTTGCAAATCTGGTTATTAAAATTCAGCAAAGCTCCATCTGTTTGTAGAGCCCCAATAACTTTCTGTTTACAAAATGCGGCTCAACTAATTAGCATTTATCACATCTCTCAATCACATCCAATCAAGCTGAACTAATTTTATTTACCTTTAACATAAGGGAATCTGGGGCTTCCAGTGGTGTACATCCATTTTGAGGGCCAACAAGTTCTGCTCCGTGCACTATGATCTTCTGACCAACAGTCAGCCTTCTTCTGTCTAAGAAAGCTTTGAGAGGTGGATCCAGAAGAGCTCTGATCCCATACCAGCCATCAGTAACTTCAATTATTGCTGCTGCTTTTTTACTTTCCATGTTCTTATTGCTACTGCTAGGAGATACAACTGTGTTCAGCGATATGATTTTGGAAATACACAGTACAAGTGTTTTACCTGCTGCATCATCTCTTTCCATTATTTTTTTGATCGCTGATCGTTTACTTTTATCAACTTCCAAATCATACCTACAAAAAAGAATTCATGCTTTGTTAAAGCAAACAAAATCCATCACACTGTTTTTCTTCAAACACAATTGTAGCAAACTGTTGCTTACACAATCTACATGATTAAGCACCACTGCAGCACAGCAAATGTTATCTAAATTTTTGCAAGTAACATACACTACGCTTTTAATACTGCTATGTCTAAGTTTAACAACACAAGCATTCTACTAAGCAGTAAATGCAAGGCAGAAGTGCTTATTTTGTAATATTGATGAACTAGAATGTAATACAAATTACAGCTCCCAATATATTGCTATACACATACCTATATTTCAACTGCAACAGGACCATTTCTGGTGTCAAACATCTGTTAGCAAATTCATGTGGGAAAGACACTTCCATGGCTGCCAATTTCCATACAATCCATCTGTAGTGATTGTAAACCCAGGCCTCTGTTATTAGACTGGGATCCACACCAGGAGTGTCACAGAGGGCTCTGCAGATAAATTGTTAATAAATTAACCTGAAATCCACTGCAAATTTTAACTTGCCTTATTTTTAGACTACTTACACTGTTGCTACTTTCCAAATTGACTTTGCTTTAATTGTCAGTGAAGATCAATCACTAGCAACAATTATCTAGATAGTAAATTTACAATCCAGTAGTATCTTTATTTACACTAACAGAAGTGTATTAAAAATGCACAGCAAAAAAAAGTAGTCAGAGGTTTTAAAATACCACTGTGTTGGATTTATTCCAGGAGATAAGAGAATTGCTAACTAATAAATAGCATAGTTGTCTCAAGTTCGTAAGTAACAGAACCTGTAAAACTCCTTTTTCCCAGCTTTTCCCTCATCTGTAGGTATTAGCCATCCTCCATCAGCAAGTTGCATTCCATTTCCAGCTAACAAATACTCCTTACTGAAAAAGTCTTTGATGAGAAACTGGAAAGATTCTGCATTTGTGCTGTTAACTTGGATGCATTGTTTTGAAACACCATATGTGTATAGCTGAAAAAAAATCAGATGAAAAAGATAAATTAATGACGATACAGTAAGAATTCAGATGAGAGTTTAAATATCCAATCTTACAAATTCAGATTAAATATTTCCTTAAGGCTGAGACAGCTTTTGTCTGATCTTGCCATTTTGTATGTAAACCACAGAGAAAGGAGGAATTCCCAACAACTGTTTTAGCAGAACAGCATCACAGTGTTCTCTGAAAGTGTTTAAAAAAACTCAATAGGTTTTGTACCTTCACTATACCAAAAGCAAGAGTATTTTCATATAGATTTATCTAAGCTTAAATTTTCACTGTTCTTTTGAACCGGCTCTTCCTAAGCATTATAACTGGTGGATTTTTTTCCCATTTGATTATAACACTGAGACATTTATGACCATTATTATTTGGAATAGTCCTAAAGCTGTATATATGCTATTTAAGTACTGTAGCAACCGGTGTAACAGCTACTGTAAATACTTACCTAAAAACTGAAGAATCTATCTATTCAAAAGCTACTGAGTTTTTATTTGCTAGTATTAAGAAAGAGATGCAAGACAAAATAAAAAGATATCAATATACCTCTTCTGTAGAGTAAAAGCTAGGAGATTTCTCTTCTACTGCAGTTTTCAGAGAGATTCTATTGCTTGCAGATGTTTTAGTGACATAAAGAGTGCCCGGCTGTGAGCGAATATTTTGCCTACATTTCTTTTTAATTCTCATTTCCTGCAGATCTCTGGCACAGCGGAGGTTTGTCACCATCCTGGCCATAGCTGCAAATTAAAAAAACCCAAAACATCAAAACCTTCAAAAAGTATTATCAAATAAAGATACACAGTCATAGTACAAAAGCAGATTCAGAGAAGCATTTTTTCCATGCCACTCTGTAGGTTTTTAGAAATAGCAAGTCCAAATATTCAAAATTTAATGCATTTAGAAAGCAGTGTTTACTGAAGGCATTTGAATATTTATATGAAACAAATGATATATTTATATTAATTTTATATAACTCCCTGAACTAAACTTCCATCTACATATTCTTCTCATCAGACTGAACTCAGTCTCACAGAAAACTCCAAGTGAAGAGAAATTAGTTGGTAACTGCAGAGTCCATAATCCTGAGACTTTGGCCTGTTAATGCACGATTTAATTCTGCAAATGTTTATATCTGTTCAATTATACACAAGTCCTTCTGAAAAAAATCCAGATTACTTGGCTGTAAATTGTAGAAAAAACCCACACCAGAACATTCAAGAGAGCTTAGAAGGCATAAGCCCACATTCTTAAGTTGAACAGTTGAGCATTTAAACTCTGCCTCTTTGAAAATGACACAATCAACCATTTATATGGCTAAGTCTACATTTTAATTAGCAAATGGAATGGAAACAAGCTTCTGTAAAAGTGAATCAAGTATAGCAAGGCTAATCTAAGGTTCCTAGATTATTTTACCTATGAGGTATATATGAAAAATCAGATATCAAATGAAACATAAGCTATCTTGTTTCTAAGCACTGTGTGAAATACTTTTCATCTTCTCAATTAACTTTGGAGATAAGTAGCATATGCTTTTTTAGGAGTGTAATATAAAGTATTAAGAAAGTAGTAATTTCCTGTTTTTTCTGCCAAAAAAAAAGCTTTAAAAAGAACCTTGTTATTAAAGAAAAAAAAGTTTGACAAAAAATGCAAAAACCCCTTAAAGGTTTAACTCTGACAGTTAGTATTCACAATAGTTAAGTGAGTAAAATCTGAAAATACCTAAATTGCCATTTTCTAGGTCAGTGTCTGCTGCATGCTGCACGCAAGACTGGTGATCTTGAGGGTCAGCATTATTTTGTTCAGTTGTGATCTGATTCAATTCCATCTCTTTGGTCATATTTTTGCTGATGGGTGAGTCACATCTCACTTCACTGCTGCCTTGTTCACATGTAGAAAATGTTAGCTTGGTTTTGAAGGGTGGAATAAAAGTTTTAGCAGCTTTGCCAGATTTGTACAAACTTCTCATTTCTTCACTCTCCTTTGCTGAGGCCTTACACGGAGTGGAAACTCCTGCAGTACCATCTGAAGAGTGCCTCAGAGCACAGTGCTGAAAAATGGCAGGTTTCGATTGGAATCCTTTGAAGTCTTGATCTGGCAGAGTAAGGGTAGGATTCTTGACTTCTTGTCGTTCTACAGTTGACCTACAGAAATGAAAACATTTAAGCATACAGGTTTCACCTTCCTGACAAAAATCTTTGTCAAG
Source organism: Oriolus oriolus (assembly GCA_013400235.1). Classification (NCBI taxonomy): domain Eukaryota; kingdom Metazoa; phylum Chordata; class Aves; order Passeriformes; family Corvidae; genus Oriolus; species Oriolus oriolus. The sequence goes on from VXBT01002865.1 coordinate 528,470, forward strand.
AGTTTTGTATTCTTAATTTAGTAATACAAATTTCAATGCTGTATCAATATAAAGACAAAATATCAGTCTTTAGTATTTTAAAAACAGAATACTTAACTTCTATCTATTGAGAAAAGACACAATGTAACAGTGTAGTTTGTTCAGCATCTCACTAGCCTACTGCAGCAGCATGTGTTATATTGTAATTTAATGTCTATTTTGAAGTAAAATTATTATTATAAAGATGGGTGGTAAATTATTGCTGTATACTTTTAGAAAGTTGCAAAGGCTTGTGAGGTTTTAAGAAATTATATTAGAAGAACTCTAAAATATGTAATAAATTTCTCACCCAAAAGGTTGACAAGTTATGGGTTTTAAAGGCACATGGTACATAAATTTTCTTCTGTCTTTAAAAATGCCTGTAAGATAATTAGAAAAAAAAGTCTGACATGGCACATTACATAGATAGAAATTTACAGCACATGTTTTATCTATATTGATGATATATAGGAAAGTGTTCAGAGTGGATTTAAACAGTTTTATTCTTTCCTGCCCTCAAAAATGTTTGTTTTAAACATCTTTCCAGAGAGATCTAAAGGATGAGTGATCACAATGCTGAGCTCTCAAGAGTTCGTGTTTGTGAGCCAGCAAGATATTTTCAGGCTCCTGAAAGGGAAATGTTTATCATATATTTAACTCCAGGTAGGCTCACCATTCCATTTAGAACTCTTTCAGCAACTTTTATTCTTTTATTTGAAGTTACAACAGAAAAGGGCACATTTGCACAAACTCCTCCTTCCGTTATTGAAGCACATGCTTATCTTAAATTATCAACATAACTAAATCACATCTGCCTGGAATGTGAACTCATTTTTGCTATGCCCTTAGGCTGCAAAGAGGAAGTTTCATATGAGAAGTTGTATATACAAGATGACACATGTTCTAGAAGTCAGAGGCAAGACTGTACTGGAGATTAAAACTGTTTTCAGTTGTCCGCCAACAAATGACACTGTTTAGGTCCTGCTGCAGGGTAGGAGAATATTGACACATGAAGAGAATAAAATTATTCTCTAGCAGCAATCTACAAATTCCATTTAGTACTTCAAATCATGGCTTCTATGCCTAGAACAATGTATTTGATGAATACTGCTTCCGAATTCTAGGTGAGAGGATGCAGTGCTTAAAAAGAACAAGTTCCTTAAGGAACACAGTTTATCCTATTATTGAAAGCTGTAGCCAAAATCATATTATCCTAATACTTCAATCAGTAACTAGCTTCATACAGAACATCAACTCAAACTTTGAAACCTTGATTTCTCTTCCATAAGCTTCCATATTACTTGCTCAAAATATTGTAAGCACCTGTAATGTAGACAGCTACCAGTAAGTATATTACCAGTAACTATCTACCAGAAAATACAAAGGTAATCAATAAAATATATTCTGTAGATCAATCAATAAAATGCATTCTTCCTATTGAGACTAGAATTTGTGAGACTTAGGATTGTGAGAAACCGGGTAAATTCCTCCTGAACTAGAAATTAAACCAGAGTTATTGCAGAAGTAATATATTTAGATTCTATGCAATAAGGCATATCATTAATCATGTGATTTCAAGTCTGCAGAGACATTACCACAGCAGCTTCTCTAAATTTCCATGACTATATTGATAAATGCAGTAGTTAAGCAAACTTATTACATGTTAGTTTATTGGAAATTGAAGAATTCTAAAGATAACAACTGACACTGGATTACTGCTTAGAACACAAGATGACTAAAATTACCATCAGGGGTGCTTTTTGAAGCTTTCAAAGATCTGGGGGAATTCTTCGTTCTGTTAAATTCAAGCAGAAGCTGTCTTTTAATTGGAGGTTCTCCTAGAATAAAAACACAGAATTTTAAAAGTGATGTTCCTTTCAAGTTCAGTATCTTACCAATCTGCACAACATAACTGTAATTGCTGAATAAAACATCGAAGTCAGAGCACGCAGACTTAGCAAGTTTTCAGACCACACGTTTTTAGTGACCTTTTCAAACACGGAGCCACCTCACCACAAACTGCAAAAGCTTCTGGTGTACAGAGTGACTCTATATTGTGTTACCAAGAGTGATAACAAAACTCCATATAATGAAGTCTGTCATTAAACTTCTGTGATCAGTAATTCTTTTTCACCCAAAATGAAGTTTGTAAGTCTGAAGTTACCAAACACACTCAGTTTGCCCCAGAAAATGCATCACAGTGCACTCCAGCAGCACAGCTCTCACAGTGCACTTCACCTGCAACTCTCCTTGTACTTTCAGTAACCAAAGAGTCCCTCCAAAATTCTACAGGTAACACATCTTTTACAGGAGCTGTAACTAAGGTCAGGGTTCAGCTGTGGCACAGCTGTTTCAAGCTGGATTGATAAGAGTCCTTCTCTGGCTTTTGCCACCTACCAGAACTTTCCAGCACTAGCACTGAACCTGTGCAGCCAGGCAGGGACTCTGCTGCAATCTCCCTTCCACAAATAGTTTTGAGCTAGCCCAGGTTCTTGAACTGGTCTGGGTGTCTGTGCAAGCATCAAGTACCAACACCTCAGCCCGTGACAGATCAGTTTCAGAAGGCAAGAAACTGCTTTTAGACCAACAACTATTTTTCATATCAGACTAGCAATCCTGATACAAGCAAAACATTGTCCTTACCTACAATGAACAAAAAGGTGAAAATGAAAATACTGCTACTTATTTTTCAATGAAAAAACACTAGTTTGTACAGAGAGGAAAAAAAAAAGAAGGAAGTTTTCTCAGGGAGAAAAGGAGCAGCAGCTTCCTTCTATAAGTTTATGATAAAACAGCAAACTTGTACACCTTCAAAATTATTAATCACAAATTTAGCTTCTACTGTGCATATTTAAGCCTGGAAACAGTGGATGAACTACCCCATAGCAAGAAGAGTTTTTGTCACTGACACCTAGAGAAACTTGAATGTCTCTGTGACCTAAAAAAATCAATGTGACAGGAAACCACCCCCCCCAAAACCTCAAACAATCTACTTTGCAGAAATATGGAGTTGAACACATGTAAGATAAAACACCTACCAAGTGAGCTGTTTTCTTCAAAGTGCCTCTTCCCAAAGGTCTTATTTTGGAAGTTCTTCTCCAGTCTGCCACTGAAGGTCTGCGCAGCATGAATTTGTACTCCAGAAATGGGAAAACTGTCTTCCATAAAAGCTCTTGCACTTTCTACAGCCTCTACTTCCAAGTAATTTTTTGGACTTTGGAGAAGATTAGTATTAATTTCTGCTTTAGCAGTACCACTGCATGAAATTGCTTCAGACTCCAGTTTTGACCCCAGATTCAGCTCCCCTTTTCCAAAAGACTTGGTCTCCTCTTGCTGAAGGTTACTTTTAAATGACCTTAAATGCTTGTTTTTCTGATTGTATGGTGTGTGCTCAGGCATTTTGACATGGTAAGTGCTTGGAAAAGACTTTATTTCCTGAGGGCAGGTGCTTTTAAACTCAGAGTCTTGATTGCAGCTTTTTTCAGTTTTGAATTCTGAGATCACCTTATCTGTTAAAGATTTTACATGTTGACCACTCTCTTTACTTGAACTAAGCTGATCTGTAGTGCAAAGCCCACTACTTAAAAAATAATCAGATTCTTCTAAAATTGCCTTTGCTTTTTCATAGGCATCTTTAGAGACTTTTACCTGCTTTCCACTTGCAGTGCTGAAGCCAAAAGCAGAATCTGAAATCCTTTCAGTGCTGGTATTTTCTTCCCCTTTTGACGACACTACCTGCATTTTCCTAGGAAGTACTTCAGTGTGCATTTTAGACTTTTCAACATCTTCCTCAACTAAAAATGCTTCTTGGACATGTGATGAATTATTACCTTCCATTTCAGAAAAGAGATGTCTAGCTTTCCTGAGTGACTCTTCTGAAAGCTGTACAGGCTTTCCACTTGCTGTACTAAAAAGTCCAACATTGCTTGTAGAAGCATCGGATGGCTTTATCTGCTTATTGGGAACAGATAAGTGCCCTAAAAGCTTAATATTCTGCTCAAAGCATTGCTTCTGAGAATTTGAAACAGAGTTTGCATCTACAGATGTGTTTTGTTCTTGGTGATAATTTTCATTAGCACTTGCATTTACTTTAATAAATTGGGAAGTGGCTGAATTAACCTCATCACTTGTTGTAGCATTAAAAAATTCAGCAGAATTAGGACACTCAGTGTGAAGCACTACAGATGAATTTCTAGCAATTTCTTTTTGATTGGTTCTTGAGTTAGGCTCAATTTCATATTTTACAGTTTCACTGCAGTCTTCCTGAAATATTTGTCTGACTCTTGCTAACGCACTTTCTGAAACAGACACTGCTTTCCCTTTTGCTGTGCTAAACACAGTTTGTTTCAGATCACCCCTTTGCTTTTCAGCCTTAAGTGTTGTTTCTTTTAACCTGTTGAAATTAATTTCCTCTTCAGGAAGACTGACTAGTGACTGGTTTTGGCAAGCACTAACTATGGTGTCTGTGAAGAAATTTTTATCAGCAGCAGGTTCATTTAAATGTTCTAAGTTGAATTCCTTACTGTCACCATTCATGTAAGAGCAGCTACTTTTTGAATCTAAGAGGAGTGATTGATCAGCTTTATTGTTGCTCTCCCCAACAAATAAAGTATTTTTTGTATCTCCAGGCACACAGTTGTCTTCGAGGTCATTTGGTACCTTCATTAAATGCAGAGATGCAGCAGAGTGCACAGGTAAATTATCTGTGTTTTCTGAATCATCCCTCTTTCTTGGTGAGTAGTCCACGTTTTTTTCTGCGAGGAATTTTCCATCTTCAGACAAATACGTTCTACTTAAAGCATCACTCTTCTGTCCTGTAAGGGATTCCAATTCTGACTTTCCAGGTCTCACATCAGGTTTTTTATGCACATTTGAGGTCACCAAACTTCTTTTCCAACCTTCACCTAGATCAACAAATGTATCTCCTTTAGCAGGATCAAGAACTACAGCATGTTTAATAGGACTGCTCTCTACTGCCTGATTAAACTGATCTCCAGGTTCTTCAGGAATAAACTTTTCCTTAAAATTAAGTTTTTCTGAGTCACATTGAGCAATGCCTTCAATACATAAATCACAGTCTTTAACACAGTTCTTGCCACATTTCCTTTTCTTGATGAGGTTCTCAAAATCGTCATTATGTTCCTTTCCTCCATCAACATCTGCAAAAAACTGTTCTGCTTTGGCCAAAAATCCATCAGCAATTGCTATTTTCTTGCCACTAGCAGTATGAAAACCAGTCAGATAACTTCCTTTCACTTCATTTTTCCCCACGTTTACCTCTTCTTCAAGAGGTATTTGATAGTGATGGTAAGAACCTATTTTTAGTCTGCTTTCATTCCCTAGCAGGTTCTTATCATAGCTGGTGTCTTCTTCAATATTTTTACAATTTGTTTTTTCTTTATCAGAGTTCTCCAAAACATTTACATCTCCTTCTCCACACTGCACACTGAACAAGGGAAGAGAATGATCCAAAGCTGCATCAGGAATGGATATATCACCATCAGCTGGAGGCTGAAGTTTTGGTGACAAACATTCATCTTCCTTTCTGTCTTCTTTCTGCTTAGGAGATTGGTTTTCCATCTCACATGACATATTTAAACTGTGTTCTGCAGTCGTAACAGCATCTTCTAGACATGTTACATCTAATGAGCTGTCTTGCAAATTGCCTTCATCATCTCCTCGATTTAAAAACTGTGTGGAAGTTCTATAATTCTGCTTATGATTTTTAGTGGATAATAGGCCGTCGATAATGTTAATACTACTGAAACTAACATTTTCAGTATTATTTACTGATATTTTTGTCTTAATTTCCATATTTTCCTTAAATGCTGCACTAGTAGTTTCCTCATTTTTATTCTGTGCATGGTAGGAAACAGAACCTGTGTGTGAAACTGCATTTGTGCTTTTGAAATCTGAAACACAAACAGTTCTTTCTTTGCTTTCTTTTGCCAGGCATCTGAAAAAATTACTGTCAGAATACACAGATCCATTTGAATTGTGACATCTAGTATCAGTTTCAGAAGACTTAAACAAATAGTTATCATCATCCAAGTCTCTGAAGAGTTCTGCAGATCTACTCAACGCTGCCTTTGAAATATTTATTTTTTTACCTCCAGCTGAAGTAAAGCCTATGAAATTAGAAAAGCTGTCCTGCTTAGCTATGGGAAAACTCTCATCTAATCTTTTACTTTCATTTATGTTTAAGTTAGTATAAGTAACCTTTTTGTCATCTTTATGGAAAACCACTGCATTTTCTTTTTCATTTTCCACCACTTCAGAGCCTTCATTTGTGTCTTCCTCCTGACAATACTTGTCTTCTTTTACTTGATTTTCAGATTTAAAAGTGCTACAAAACCCCACATCTTTCCTTGTTTCAGAAATATTTTCTACATTCTTTGTTCCATGTGTTTCTACAGTTCCTAACTGTTGCAAGCCATGACTTTGCATTGTGTTACTTTGCTTTCTAAACTGTGTAAATTCAAACTGACTACCTGTTTCTTCCAAGATACTAGAAAGTTCAGCAATTTCAGCTTCTTGGCTTGCTGTCAAGGTCTGATTTGCTTCTTGCAAGGCTTGTGGAGTTCTAGGAAAGCTTTTACACAAGCCAACTTTAGGTGGAATAAACTGTGTATGCCTGGGTTCAAGAAAGCTTGCCTGTGAATCTAAAGAATCAGATAAATTACTGCCCAACTTGCTTTTTGAATCTGAGAATAACATATTTTCCTTTTTAACTTGATTTGAAAAGTTTCTGACTGCTTCCATGGAAGAGGCTTCAAAGCATTCACTTTCAATATCTTTGAACAGCATCCTGCCTTTTGCTATACTGGCTTCAGAGAATTTAATCTGCTTATTGGAAGCAGTCTGAAAGCCACTGAAGCCCAGATTCAAACTGCATGCATTAAGATTCACTGATGATTCCCCTTCACACTTCAGATTCTTGTTTGGCTTTTTGCTGGAATACATAGGTGCTACTTGTTTATCTTCTGCAGAAATTACTTCATTTAAAGAACTATTATCTACACAATCTAATAATTCTTTAGAAATGCCTACAGATACATTACTGAATGCAGCTGCTTGAGGGCTTTTGTTGTTTTCAGTTGCCTTTGGGTCTTCATTGTTGGCTACATCCTCTGAAAAGGCAGCTGCATCTGTTTTCTCCCCTTGTTTTAATCCAGTACTATCATTTTCTGAGCAATTTATTCCCAAGGGTCTGTGTACTTCTCTACAGTCAACTCCTGATGTCTGGTCTGTAGCATGCCTTTTACCAGGTGATAATTTATTGCAACAGTCACTAGTGACTCCAGTTATGCCAAAGTTGATCTGACACAAAGTATTATGGGAAATGCTGTTTGTCATGGATAGAGAGTCACTGTGCATATCAACCAAGAGCTCCTTGTCCCTGTGAGAAGACCCAAGTTCTTTCAGGCTCTGAGGTACAGCAGCTCCATCGTTCACATTAGCACTCATGTCCTTATTTTCTTCACTTTTCCCTAAAGAACAGCTTTTAGGGAGAAATCTGGAATGCTTTCTTGCCATTAGGCATGCTGAAGTCAGAACTTTACGTTTTATATTTGAAATAATCTCACTATTTAAAGAATTTGTTGTGTCTTCTTTCAGTGTATGAGATACTTCTAAGCATTTTATTGATGTAGCAGGTTGATCCTCTCCGGCATTTTCCCTGAAGTCTCTCAGGTCTTGTTGTTTCAGCCTATCACTGAAGGAATTATTGGCTGGGTTATCTATTATATCAATTTTTAAAGTAGAAGTGCTGAAGTTCTTTGTCCTGGTATTCGATTCCAAATGCTCTCTCTCAGCAAGAAGAAAATGGTCTACAAGAGAAGACATTACAGAGAAAAATGTGAATAAATTTATTCAAACAAATGTAAATTCAGATTTCCATAAAATGTCAGCTGATTTGATCATTTCTATACAAACTTCACAGCAGAACCCAAACTATCACTTTTGTTTTCAACTGCAAATGCCTTGACAAAGCTGGAGGTCTGTTTAATCTAATTATGTTCTAATAGCCAGAAACAAGAGAGTTGGCTGCAGTTAATGCTACAAGGTAAAAAAACAATAAATACGTTTTTAGTTGTAGTGACATTTGAAAAGATGGGCTTCAACTCCTTGTGTCTCAACACAAGGATTTGTTTCAAATTTAACATACTTCAACTCCTAATATAAAGTAATTCTTCTAAGAAGAACAACAGCTTCTAAAAATAGGAGCATGTGCTTGCTTTCACTGTATTGTTTTTTAAAATATTTCGTGCTTTTGGAAGAAACAGATGTAAAGTCTTAAAGCATCTAATTCTAGAAAAATAACTATACAACTTTAACATTCTCAGTAATCATGTAGAAGTTATCAACTCAGACAGAATGGCCCTTGACACTATGGACTTATAACCACCATTGACAAAGATAACTAACTAAGCCTGTCAATTACAATGATGGCTCAGGGTGGAAGTTTCCATTCCAGAAATTAACCTGTTCAGAAAGAAGTTAGCACAAGATTACTTGAAAATAATGCTATCCTTATCACTATATAACAGACAATCCTGTATGTTGATTCCCAGTTGCACAGCTACTTTCCCACAAACACAGGATTTCATGTGATTTTACCTGAAACATTTACGTGAAAGGGTAATAACAAATCATGAATCCTCCACAAATGATGAAAAGCTTAGTAATATACCTTGCTCAACATCACCGGCCACCTGAGAGCCTCTAAATTCGTATGAATCAGATTCCAAATGTGGTAATACAGTATGAATAGGTGATTCAGAGGTTACTTCTTTTTGTATTTTTTCTTCTTGATACAGTAAAGTATTATTTATTCTATAAATAAATCTCTTGGATCTCTTTCTCAAGCTGGGTAACATCTTCAGGCTTTTAAAACCAGACTTTGTAAGAGTATTTTCACTGTTTATTAAATGTAGGTCATCACAGTTATCTGGAGATGCGGCATTACACACAAGTGGGTGAGACAGAACATCAGTTACGACAGATTTAGAAGTTGCTTTTAAACGCTTGGAAAAGTTGCCACTGCAGACTACAGAATACTCAGTGACATTTGTATGTTCAATTAAAAAAGAATTACAGTTTAAGAAGCTCATTTTGGAAACCTCAGCTGCACATCCTTTTACGAACTGTGGATCTTGAACACTCAATGACACAGATTTTACTGGAGTTATTTCCGATGTTGGGTTGTTTTCAGCGTCTTTCATTTCATAGCATTTTTCTGCCAAATTGACACTCAACAGCTTTTGTGCTTTTATCAAGTCTGAAGTGTTCAGTAAAGATGTTTCCACAGCATCATCCTTGGCCATTAGCACTGACTTTTCTTCTAAATTTTCCTCCTTATGTAAGTCAGAGGGTGGAGAGCTACATACAGACATCTCCAGGTGAGTTACGTCAAGATCAGATAAATTCAGTTGAGACCACTGGTTTGATGGAGAATGCACACCTTCTTTCACAGGCCTCTCATTCCCAAAGGACTTGTGTGTTCTATAATCATGCACAACTCCTGTGTTCCTAAGTGACTCCAGTTCCTTTTTGTGTCCTATTAAACAGCCATCTTTACCATCTCCTGTATCTTCACTGGTGTTCTGGAGCAAAGAACAGTTCATTCCAGAAGAGTGGTTGTTTTCAGTCCAGCTATTTGTTTTGACTTCATGTGAAATGCCATTCTTTCTTCTATTAAGCTGCTCAGAGGTAACATCCCCCTTTTCTTGTGTTTTATCTGGATTTATCTCATATTTCTCTACTGCATCCAGAGCATGTGGCATCAGCAGAAGAGTTCCACTGGACTTAGCTGGCATGTTGAATGTGTCCTCAAAGCTATCCATCTCACCAAGTAAGCCATCTAACACTTCCGACTCTGAAGAGTTTAGAGAAGATGAAGAGAGGAAAAGAAGTAAGAAATTAAGCTTTAGGAAATAACTTGGGAACAGTACTGATAAGCAGAGCTTTCAATTTTATAGCCATTACCTTTACTCAGGAGTGAGTTGGTAAAGATAAAACTAAGCAGCTGTTAGAGGAAAGAGGAGGCAAAGGAAATACATGTAAATGCCTGGGCCTCCTGAGCTCAGTAGTGGTTAAAGTTGCCAAGATGAAACCTAGCTGTCTCAAAAGAGCATTTTTTTCCTTCTACAGACAAGTAAATTTGACAAGATAAATGTATCAATTTTTTTCTTCCAAAATTTATACCTGATGGTAGGTAACAGACATGTTAAGAAGCTGCCTGTGTTTATCTATAACTGGCACCTAAAGCTATATATAGTTATATATAATCTCACATAAAGATTAATTTATTAAATGGTCTTCTACTATGATATAAAATAGTATAGTATCTAGAAAGATTTAGAAATATTCTCAATCTTTTAACTGATAAGGAAGCTTTTACGTAGTTCCATGATTGGAACAAATACTAGAAAAATAATGAGAATTTTTTGTTTGTGTTTAGAAATAACATGCAATGGAGGAAAAAATAACCCAAACTCTACTTCATAGAGCTTATCCATGCCAAATAAAAATATTACCTTCTCAAATGTATGAAACGAGACCCACTTATCAGAACAGTCCACATTCAAAAATATAGCTAGGTGTCATTTGCAGAATACTTTTTAAGGCTTTTTCATATCAAAGAAATCATAATGAAGAACCTAGAAAACATCATGGTCCTGTGTTCCCTAGGCACATCACCAGTAGGTCAACTTTTTCCATAAGCTTTCTTTAGATACAATTTCTTTAATTTACAACTCTATAACTTTCCCCACTAGAACTTTTAAATAGCCTAATATCCAAAAGATTTTCCATTTGGAAGCCCACTGAACATTTCCCAGTACTTGGTCACACACATCCAATTATTTGTAATACATCCATTATGGGTTCGTGCTGACATTGTAGGCATAGAAAGTTACTCATTCTCTTTACTTTCTATTTTTTGCCTGTGTGGTAAATGGTATCTCAAGAAGAAACTGTAACACTACAGATGGAATGTACAGGTGGGTCATTTTCCTTTACTGAAGTAGGTTCCTCTGAAGCAATTTCTGTGTCCAAATCCTTTCATCCTGTGATAACTTGTCAGTAGAGCTTTCTAAAAAGACACAGCTTATTTCCTTTTACTTAAACAAGAAGCTTTACCTTTTAGAATTAAAGAAAACAAGGATTATCTGAAAGACTGTACAGATACTGTCTGGACATTGAATAATCTCACTCCAGGGAGAAACAAATATCAGGGAAATTAATTTTGACTTCTAAACTCACTGGAGGGCAATATTATTTGATGTTTTGATATATTACGATCTCTCTTATTTTCTTTAACTGTAACAAAACGTATACCTGAGAAAACTTACTGTACTTTATGATCATACAACAATATTCCAGAGAAAACCAACACCTGAAGGCTACAAATGTGGAGGTTTGAGCTGCCCTTTTTTTACACGGCATCTTCAAGTGCCAAATTAATTATTATCAAAAAAGGAAGACACAGGAGAAAGGAAACATTTGCAAGTTATTTTGAACACTAAGACAAATGGTTTTCTTCTCCTTCTTATTTTTCTCAGACATTGTTTTAACTGGTCTTCTCTACTGTAGTATGCAATGTAACAGGACCTTTTGGAACACAGACCAAGACATTAATTTGTCCTTAATTTCTAAAAGCATTTTACTAATTACTCATTACTTCAATACATTTACTACCGAACACATTCTTCTCAGCACACATGAACCTACAATATGAAAACAGCAGGCACATATCACTCTGTAAGCAACAATGCTTCCTGATACCAGCATTCTCAGCCCTCCTTATCAAATTCTAAACTGATTCTTTCACAATTCTTACATGTACCACCAAACATTATTTTCAAGGCAGCCCATTCAATTCAGATGAGGAGGTGTACAATCCTAAGGATATAATGTCCTGTCTAGCCTGTGTGAATCCCTGCAGCACCTTTTTACACCCATGTATGCTGAACAAATTTCTGGTAATAATCTCTCCTTCTTCCATAATTTCTCTACTAAAATAAAAAAACCTCCCAATGGAATTTACACTTTCACTTGTTCACTAACACGATCTAAAAACACAGAATGAAAACATTTTTTCCCCCGTCTTGTGTATTTTCTGCATTAACTTAAGAAAGGCCAAAACATTCTTTTTTTCCTAAAGAATTTGTCACATTTTGAGCTACCTATTTTGAACAGGTGAAGTAAATGAAGAAAGAATACAGCAAGATCTAAAAACAAGCTCACCGTGCTGGGATGAAACTTCCCGAGTGAGTTAAACCTATTCAATAGCTGGAAGCAGTAGTCTTGCTCCCCCTTGAGTCTGCACCATTTTTCTGTCTCAGCTCTCCCACAGTCTCACCTCTCCAGCTGCAGTGAACACACTTCACAGTACTAATCTGGCTGTTGTCTAGTGGCATGGTAACCTGACTTTCATGGTTTAACCAGGACACTGATTTAATTCACTGACTCAACAGACACTCCCTTTGTCAGGCTAGATTAATTTTACAAAACGGAATCAATTCAGGGACTGAGAGTACACAGCTGGAAGAACAAACAAGCCCTAACAACAGCCCAAAACACAGAACCTAGTTTTATCCTCAGTCTTGCTTCACAGAATACTCATTAGGTAAAGCATCAATGCATACCCAAATCTCTGATGTCATCTTCAGCATTTAGCTTTACTGTCTCTGGTACAGACAGCATACCTGCATCACTTATCCCAGGACATTTATCATGCTTGGAAAAAGAGTTGTGCAAAATCTGCAAACCAAAGACAAAAGCTTTATTATGTACCAATAAGTGTCACTTTAACAGTCAAGGAGAGAACTCAAAACATTTACTGCAGTACCTAACTAATGCTCCATCTCTTAAAATGAAAGGTAACATCTTCACAGGTACATGTGAAAAACAAATAAGCAGATAATCCCCATTTTGGATGCAAATCAGGCTCCATTCTACAGTCACCTTAAGGGTAGTGAATGGGTTCAGCAGTTTACTGTAAGCCTCTCAAAAAGGGAACAAAGGAGATATGAGGAAGGACAAAGACGTTTTGCTTATTTTCACTTGTAACGGTTTGTTAACAGTGAAGTTTCAGGTCATTAAGGATCAAATTTAAATTTGTAATTGAATCCTTTTAGTGCCATCCTCGGTTTTTAGTCTCAATAATCATTCAGCTTTCATATATACAAAGTAAAATTACAATAATTCAAGAACTCTCCCTACCACTATCAAAGGACTGATATTAATACTCAATTTCAACTCTTGATCGTAGTGGTTGAGAGCAAGAAGTTATTCCCAAACAGTAACTTCCAAAAGTTTGACAGAAGTGGGAAAAAAGCAGGCAAACCAATCCTCAGATAAGTAGCATAATTCAGTTCCTAAGTTTGATTTCTTTCTGAATAATACTGAGTGCTGCTGAAGCCAAGTGGTTTGGGGGGAAGAGGGGGACTGGTCTGGTGTTTTTTTAATAAACACAGCAAAAAATATTTCTCAGAGAGGGTTATTTGTGAAAACACATTCTACAACCATGTACTGCAAATTTAGTTTTGTGAGCAGTAACTTTTTTAAAAACAGCCAGATAGGGGAGTTTAAAATGAAAACGACAGAATTTTTTCTTCTTGGCTCAATTAATGTAAACATGTAACCAAATAGCTTAACTGAAATTAAAGAACAACATAGCTTTTAGAACTACTTACAGTATCGGCCCGTCCATCCTGTTGCTTTGCTCCAGAAATAGAATCATTCTCTCTAGCTTTAGAAGAAAGACAGACAAGTCAATTTATTTTCTCCCAAATGATCTGCTGAGTGTGTTCAAATACAGCTGTGTTTTGGGATGGTTTCATTGGATTATTTTAAATGCCACTCAAATCCGTAAATAAAAAAACTACTAAAAACTGAAAGCTCTAACAAAAAAGTAGCACAGATGAGGCTGAAGGTCAGTGTACAAAAGCAGTTTTGTAACAGCACAAACCACCCCAAATCACAGGTCATGATTTCTGCTATGTTTCCAGTTACCACCAAAACAGCACTGCCATTCCCTTTTCAAACAGTTACTCATGGCACTACTCCCCATTTTCTTCTGTCCAAAGATCTGGATGACATCTTCAAGCCTGCCAGGAATTAGGGCTTTTTCCCCACTTCCTCCCAAAATAGCAGTACTATCTTCACTTTTGTTACAAAACGAGAGAGTGAACCCTATTTTTAAAATGCCCGAAGAGCAGTATATTAAAATGTTTCATAGACATAGCATCTAGGTTCTGTGTAGCAGCTCTTTCTTTTCACAAGTGTCACAAGGCAGAGTATAATATCACTATTATAAAATCCTAGGCTTATCCAAGACATGGGAGAATGAGAGCTCAAACCACAGTTCATCTCCCAGAACATCATCATTAAGGTATGGATACTTCCCCCAGCCTTTCTTTTCAGCTCACACCTTTCTGGACCAAAGAACACCCAAAATGGCACAACTCAATAGCCTTGTATATAGCACTACTCCCTTCCTCCCAAAAGAGATTCCCAATTCTAGTGCTCATTCTTAATATGCTTTATATGCTCTATACAGTGATAGTTTAACAACATGACAAAGAGCGATGTCAGGAGCTAAGGAGACACATCCAAGTCTTCCCATTTTCTCAAGAATTTTCATCAACAAATCATACAGTCAAATTTCATTTTGCTTATCATATGCTAATGAAATCTCACATTCTCCAACACCTTAGGTTGAGGCTTGATGTTTACCATCACTGTTGGTTACCACTGAAGCAATTATCACCCACTCATTCTCATTCACAGCTCTGCTGACACAGCCGTTCTTGCAGCTGTGCAGTAAACGAGCTCCAGGAATTGCCCTGTCCAAACAACCCAGGAAATACGAACCCAGGAGCTCGGGTCTTAAATTGGATGAGTATCCCAGTCTGTCTCGCTGGATTATGTGAGAGGCAGGCACAGTGAGAGTGGGTAAAAATGCTGAAGGCAACACTGCTGCTGGGAGGTTTACTGAGCAGGCCACCTCCTTACACTTCATAAACAAACCCATTTAACTTAGTCCAGTAGTTTCTAGTTTTGTGATAGGACAAAGCAAACATTATCTAATCCTCTTTCTATGCTTTGCTATGTTATTTCTGAATTTATATTCCATAACCCCTCAGACAAAGGAAGAAAACTTCTGAAAAGTTTTCTGTTTAGGGCTGCATTATCTAAAGTCACCCACTAATGATCACTGTAAGAATTTTGTCTCATTTTAAAAAATCAAACAGTTCATACTGAGTGAACTTCCAGTGTCAAACCCAGAAGTTTTTAACCCTTAGCAATTGCTCATTTTTAGAAATACCTATTATCACTGTTTCACCAAGGGTAGGAGGTGTGGCTAAAGAACTTGACCAGGACATATCTGGATCCACTTCTGCTCCCAGACTTTCAGAAATACATTTTGGAGTTCTGACCTAGAAATACATTTAACAATCATATATATAATTTCTATGCCAAATTCTAAATGTACAGCTCAGGAAAAGGAAACAAAATGCATGAATAAAATCTGTACCTCTGAAAGTTTTGGTGTGCAAAACAAGCTTCCATATGGTCCTAAAAAACATTATGTAAAAAGGACATTAAACAGTAACTAAAAAATGAGGATTTTTATCTAGAGATATAAAATATTTTGTCGAACCAAAAAGCAAAAATACAAACCAGGGATATTATTTCTCTGAGGTGTTCTGTAAGTATTCCTTAAAATAGCTGGACTGCAAAACAAAATTAAAACCAAAATATTAATTGTACTTCTCAATTTCTGAAAATAATTGAATATTTCAAACATTACATATATTACCACTTCCACTATTTTTTTCTTTGCACCATGGTTATTTCCCTGACTTGATAAAATGCAGATTTCTCCTAGCCATCGGTCAATATTTTAAACGTTACCATAAGTCTCCTATAAACTGTAAAATGTTTCTTTTGGGAAATATTTTAATTTTCAGTGATGATTTGTCTGACAAGCAATAAATTTTAATGTAACCATGCATTTTATAATATGCTGTATGAAACTAGGGAAATTGGCTTAACTGATTTTCAACAAATAACTAGTTTAAAGCTTCTTATAACCAACATGAGTACTTCGATAAAATTTATCTGAAATACAGACATTTCAGTGTCAAAATCAAGGCTATTATTTTAAAAAATCTCAGTAAATGTTATAAATAGCTTTACTACTTGAGAAGCACATGATGCATCACTACTACTCTTTCTTTTGATGCTGAGGATTTGGAAAGCTGAAATAATGTTAAAAAATTATGTATTCCAGCTGCGAAAGAGCAAAAAAATAGGAAGAAAAATCACCTGAAAGCAAGGACATTTTCAAAATTAGCTAGTTTTATTTTCAGCTCACTTGGCAACCTACAAGTATCATAAACGTATCAGACATACAAGATTATCCACTGCTCTTAAAAAGTTCAACAGCCAAATATGGTGGGTTAAGTGCTGCTTTTTGCTCAAGGTCCAGCTTATTTTCTATTTGTGTTGAATGATTTAGCATACCTAGCAGTGAGACAGTTGTGGCAGGTACCAGGAGGAGAAGCAAGTATTTCATTTTCTTGGTCTATTTTTCTTCTTGTGTTACTTGGGCTTATCAAATTCTCTCTATCTACAATATAGAATATAATAATCAACACAACTTTGCAGAACTCCAGGTAACAGTTTCAATTTTGAAGTTTAAAGCCAAGCTTTCAAAAAAAAAAAAAATCCCAAAACAAACAACTCCAAAAAACCCCCCAAAGGACCCCCAAAAAACCCCAATGCTAATTTCTGTTCTAGTATCTTAAATCTGTTCAAATTTTATATCCAAACAATGCAAAACATGTTTGAAATGCACAGCCAAAAAGACCTCTCATTATGTCACTTTATCCACTTGGTATTAATCAAGTCATATATTCCATTTCAGTTCTAATGTACTGCATTGTGCCTTTCTTGTCACTGTATAAGTTATTCTTATATACAATACATGCAAACAGAGGTCTGTGCAGCTTCCCCTCAAATCTACTAAGTCATACACTTATTTATTCAAATAAGCAGCAAAAATTATTTCCAGAACTATTGTTTGAGTCCCTGCCACTGTCAGCAGCATCTGTTTACTTGCAAAGCATCTCCAAGCAAAAGAGAAAGATTGTTCCCACCAAAGCAGCAGAATCCTCTGAAAAGTGAGACCCTTACATGGACTAACATTTACTCAAAGGAATTTCTACTCTGAGGTTTCCAAACAACCTTAGTATCAGAATTTACACTTTAGTTTGTGCATTTCTCTCTGCTCATG
Source organism: Oriolus oriolus (assembly GCA_013400235.1). Classification (NCBI taxonomy): domain Eukaryota; kingdom Metazoa; phylum Chordata; class Aves; order Passeriformes; family Corvidae; genus Oriolus; species Oriolus oriolus. The sequence goes on from VXBT01002865.1 coordinate 545,796, forward strand.
AGTTACTGAGTTCATACGCACAGCACAGCTGCATCCCAGTACCATACCAACGTATGAAATCCATCAGCTCCTATCCAGGCTCTTGTTTTCACAGGAGCCATTTGGCTCTAACCAAGAAAATAGAGTATCTCAGGCAGTCACATGTGAACTTGGCACATATGCAGAGCAAAATTTACCATTTTGAAATAAACAATCATTAGGTTCCTTTCTTTGCCATTTATGAAGCTGCCACATGAAATTCCTGAAACCGAGAATTCCCTAGGGACTTAACACTGTAAAATACAAACAGCTACATTCAGAAGAAAGTGCTCTCAGTAGAAGTTCAGCAGCGAACTTCAGAAAAACAAACAGAGTAACAATACTCCATGGAAGTAGTGTTATAAAGTACACTTGAACTGCAGCACAGCTCTAACCCTTCATAGAATTTGCTTCAGGATCTAAGAACAATTCTGGTAATAAAGGGAGTCTTGTGTTTCTCTGTAACCTGGTTAGAAAAGCTTATCAGAAGGACACAGACACAGCAGATGTACCAATCAGACACTTCAGGAATGGGGTTAAATACTCTCCCATAGAAGAGATTCTTACATACAATCTTGCGTACATTCTCCATAGAAAAGATTCTTTTCTCAGTCCAAGGAGGGCGGGTACATCAGAAAGGAGCAGAGTGACATGTACTCCCAAGACGTACTTGGGATTTGGAAATAATGTATGAGAAGTACCTCATAAAATTCCTTTCTTTTCCAAATGGAAAAATGTAATTTCTTTCCACAACATACAATTTTAGAAACTCAAACAGCTTAGTGCGTCTACATCTTTCCAAGAAAGGATAAGGAGGGCCCTACAGATTGCCTCACACTTTGTCATGATAAGGATGATTCTCTCCCTTGAAAAGATTTTCAGAAATTTTGCATAAAACAAAAATGACATGGCTAAAAAAAATCCACTCTGATTCACTATCAACAGGTTATACTAATAAGTTAGTATCTCCTAATATTAACAGTATTTAGAGTATTCGGACCACAACAGTATCTTTTATACAGGGAATTTCACATAGATATATATTACCAGTTTATCACAAGGCTGAATTCACTATTAAGATTAATTCTGCACTTTTATACACGATCTTCAGAAGACTACTGAATTAAGCTTTTTAGTCACACAATTCCTGCAGTAGCATTATCTATTACATTAATAATCATTAGCTGCAACAAAAGGTTAAAAAAAAAGGTATCTTACTTCTGAAGGGCACAAGTGGCCTTTAAGTACAACTTTAAAAAAAGTTACTCACTTGCTCCTAGTTTTTTCTGATCTGGCTCTTTTTCAGGAGAAGAACAAGGTGGCAATATTGCATTTTGTTCTTTAAAAAGCAGTGGGGTTGATGCCAGCTGACTGTATGTAGAGGGTTTTGTCCTTGGAGTTTTAAAAGCTGTCTGATCAAGCCAGCCAGAGGGCCCATCAACCTCTCCGAACAATTTGGGCTCATATGGGGGTGCCTCTGCGCTGAGTTCTTCAAACCAGTTGAGACTGATAGGCCCTAAATCTGGAAGGAAAACATACAGAAAACCACATGAACAAGAAAAGGGATCCTCCATGGAGGATGTGAAAATACATCAGGCATTTAAATGCTAACAGCCAAACACATTGCTCCTTCCGCTGCCATTATTTCTGGTTTGTTTGTTTCTAGATGACTTGGAACTCTGATAACCATAAAGTATGGTTATGGTTTAAAAAAGGAATGTCTGCCCAAATTCTCAGACCATTAACAAAACAGAACATTAACAACAGAAAAATATCCAGTTTGTTTAAAATTACAAGTACACTCCGACTTTTAGAGGCTCTCTTGTTTTGCTCAGATAGGCAAGTTAAACAGTTCCTTTTAAAATTAGTAACTACCACAGGTGCATTTATGAAAAGACTAAGCCTGGTCTGCATGAGAGTACGTACAGAGGTGACAACTCTAAATAAGCAGGTACAAAAAGTAACTAAGCATACATCATGGGAAAAAACTACAAATAAAAATTTGAAGAAATCTACAAAAAAGTAGGTATGAGCAAATACAGATTTGGGGCAAGAACAGCAGCTAGTAACTTGCATAATGCTTTCCTGTGGAACATATAGCAGATGTGTATAAAAGATTGGTGGCCAGAAAGCAATCCTAATAAAAATTATTTACTTTAGATAAGCTGTACCTGATTCACTGCAGTGTGCCTTAAATATTTCAAAGAAAGTTGGTCTTTCCACAGGTTTGCAAGCCATTTTCTTATCCATTACATTACTGGAACAGTTGAAAAGCCTGAGAAGAAATAAGAAAACACTTTCATACACTGCTGTTTGAATGTCAGGCCTGCTTTCCTGCATTTCTTGGTGTGCCATAGCCCAGCTTGTTTAGCTTTGACTGTGATGTGAGCATTCAAACACCACAGTGATGATCATGGTGGGAAAACTACAAACAAGAGCATAGAGAATTATACCAGAGATAATGAAAATACTCAGCAAACAAAGGAGAAAACCTAGACAGAATGGGCAGAACACTTCTGAAGTATTTTAAACACAAATCAAAACCCCACACTCACTACAACATGTTAGGATGGAATATGTACTACCACATACATACTCTTAAAACCATTACAACTTACATGTCAAGAATTTGATCCAAAGTTGTTTTCAAGTGAAGCAGACACTGCCAGTTTCAGAGTTCTGTTTAAAAACATGTATAAATAAGCCCACAGTGAAACTTCACCGTTTAACACGTTTAGGGCTTCCACAGTAAAAGCCATTTCCCACACGAAACCCGTCTTACACGCGCTGCCTTACCAAAACGAGGGGAAAGACGGGCACTTTAAAATAGGGTAAGGGCTGCATTAAAACAGAATACCAAGGAACTTAACGCTGCCTCAGAAGTATACTTTAAAAAGGGCGATTTGACCTGTCCGCGCTGCTTTCCGTGAGGGGAAGCTCCTCCCGGCAATGACCACGCACGGAGCGCGGCCTGTGCCGCCCCCCTTGGTCACCGCGGGGCCTCCGGGGACGGGCCCAAACCCCCCTTCCCCACACCCGGTGACCACAGAGCCCCGGCGGGCTGTGAGGAGAGGGAGAGACCCCCGAAGGGCGGCAGTGACAGCCCCAGGGCACAGCGCAGCCCCAGGGCAGGGCCGAGCCACACGCGGGGCCGTTACCTGCCGGCGGCGCCTCGGGCGGGGCGGCGGCCGCAGCATCGCCTCACGCAGGGCAAGGGGGCGGGTGGGACGGGCAGCGAAGGCGGCGGGGAAGGAGGGGGCAGCGCGGACCCCCAACCCGGCCGCCCCGTTCGAAGCTTGGCGCCAACGCAGCCCCGCGCCTGCGCAGCGGGAGCATCCGCCGCTCCCGCCCTCCGCCGCATCCACCTCCCGGCAAGGAGGCGGCGAACCGGCCCCGCCTCGGGCGCGCCGGCCTGCCCTGCACGGGGTCGGACATTGCGGCGGTGGGACGCGTGGTGCCCGCCGCAAGGGCTGTACCCCCATAGCTGACTCCGCACAGTACAGAACGGGAGCGTGCCCTGAGCCAGGATGGCCGCCAGCAGCTTCACTCACGCCTCCTAGAGGCGAGGAAATGAAGTACCACATCCACGGCTGACATGACCCACGTTGCTGGGCAACAGCAGCTAACACCAACCTCCCCGGGAAAGGCTCCGGAAGGCTCCCAGCGGCAGTGCCGTGTCACGGCCTGTGCAAGCCTCAGCCTCTGCTCCTCAGGTGGCTTTGTAGGCCTTGACACATGAAATGGTTGTTGATGTTCCAATAAAGAGAATGTTACTATCCTCCGCTTGTCTCTTGATTAAATTCTTGGCTTAGGCAATGGAACAACTTCAAGATGGGTGGAACGCTCTTCCCACCAACTATGTGTTTACCATTTTAGTGGGATGTCCATCTATTCTTGTGCCATAAAAGCGTTTCTTTCTACCTCTCCACAGCAGTCCTTATTTTGCACAGTTTTATCACATCACCTGCTTAGTCATCTGTCACTTTCTTCAGTTTCTTGTCATACAATAATTTTCCATATCCCTCATCCCTTCAAGAAACTTTAAATTCGAATCCTGGAGTGTTCTGGGGAGCCACAAGCAACTCTTTCTTCCCAAAGCATTTTAGAGGAAGCCAAACAGTTGTTTTAAATGATGACATGTAGTTTCCAACTTAATTTCCATCCCCATTCCCAATGCACCCTAACAACTTACTCTTTTTGCAGCCACACTGCAGTCACTAAGTGTTAACATGGCCATCTCGATAGCCTATTTTTGCTTTGAGTTGATGCCAATAGTGCTTTGAAAGCCCAAGCACAATGTGGAGCCTTGAGACACGTTTCTTTTAATTATGATGAATGTGTCTCCTGAATCTTAACCTCTTTCTGCCCTGTAAAAATGCTGTTTCTTGTTGATTTATCTCAGACACTTGAAAGTGTCAAATACACTATGAACGTTTAAAGACATCATCCCTATCAGGTCTTCTCTAGCCTCTCTCCTGCTGGCCCACTGAATTTTATAAAGCAACCCCTTTATAAAGATGGTAAAGTGTCATACAAAGAAAGTATTTCACATCACAGCAGTTCCAGCGATGTAAGGGTTCTCCAGTCCTCTAAAGGCTTACATACACAGTTCGGATGATTTAATTACGTTATTTTAACTATATTACCTTAAAATTGAACTAAAGTGATGTAATTATGGAAGAAGGACTATTAGTCTAATATGCACGTGCTTGTATTAGTAACACTTATTTCATTATGCACTTTCATTAAGCCACTGCTTTCCCTTACTTCAGGTTGTATACACAAGTATATTCCATCTTTTCCTAAAGCAGTTGTGTCGACAGAAAAGGTCCAGGTAGATAATCCCCAAGTAATGGAACAATGAGGATGCTCAGACCTTCTAATACCGGTAAAGGCTTCTTTTCAGAGATGCAATTGCCCAAATTCTTTACTCAGCTCTCGGAGGGACACCCAATTTATCTGGACTTTGTAAGTCTCCGAAACCCCCTTTTCCTTCTTTTAAGACCATAAGCAGAAGGAACTGTGAGCATGCAGGCTTCTCCTCACTACGCAGGCCGTGGTTGTCCCAGCTGTGGCTGAATGACATCTCTTCATCACTACAGAGTCTTGCAGCGGAGGAAGGCAGGCCGGCCGGCCTGCCCTTGCCATCAGCCCTCCCTCCCCCAGCTGGCCCCACTTTCCCCATCCATTAGCAACCATCAGCTCCCCAGATAAGATAAAAGCAGGGCAGGGGCACAGGTAGGGCTGACCCTTCAGCGGCGATAATCATGGACAGCTTTGTCTGTTCCCCCTTCAGCACGTACCAGAGCTTCAGGAGCAGCCCCGCGCTCGGCCGCGGCTGGGACCCTACAGCCAAGCAGCCCAGCTGGAAGCAGAGCAAGAGCGGCGGCATCAGCCCCTTCCTCGGGGGGCCCTTCACGCCCCTGCCCTCCGAGTACCTGGACAGCTACCGGCGGGCGCAGCTCCAGGCGCTGCTGTCGCAGATGGGCCCGGCGCTGGCGCCGCGGCCGCGCCGGGCCAGCACGAAGGAGGNCCCGCCGCCCTGCGCGCCCCGGGACGCCTCGCCCTCTACTCACCCGTGGCCGACCGCCGCTTCTTCGCGCTGCCCGAGGCCGCGTCGACCCCGGAGAAGGCAGCGCCGTCGGAAGCGCCGGCCGCGGTGACCCCGACGGCGGACGGCGGCGAGGAGCAGCAGGAGGGCCCGGCGGGGGCCGCGCTGCCGCCGCGCCAGGAGCCGGTGGGGACGCGGCGGGAGGAGACCGCGGCTCCCAGGCAGCGAGCTGCCTTCCAGGTGCGTCGGGATGGGGTGGGAGGCGAACCCTCAAGCAGGGCGGCCAGGAATCACCTCATGAGCAGCACGGCGGTCCCCGTCCTGCACCGGGTTGGCTCTGGCTCACCTAGAGCAGAAGAGCCTCTAGCCTTCGAAAACCCACGCCTGTGGATCAAAGCATCGCAGAATGGTTTGGATTGGAAGGGACCTTAAAGGTCATCCAGTTGCAACCCCCTCTTCCATGGGCAGGATGCCACCCACTAGACCATGGTACTCAGAGCCCCATCCAATATGGCTTCAAACATTTCCATGAATGGGGTGTCCACGACTTTCCTGGGCAACCTTTTTCAGTGTCTCACCATCCTCCGGGAGTAGTACAGAGGGAGCTGGGCTGGGTGTTCTCAGGGTGCTGGAGGATGCTCAGTGAACTCTGTCTCTGCAGTTCTTGGAGCAGAAGTATGGCTATTTCCACTGCAAAGACTGCAAGACCAGATGGGAGAGTGCTTACGTGTGGTGCATTTCTGGAAGCAACAAGGTAGTTAACAAGTACTTTTTTTTTTTTCTTCTGAGACTTGTAAGAATGGCATAAAATCTCTGACAAATTGGATGTTTTGGCACAAATGTAGGTACCTGTACAGAACACCTTGAATAAATCTCTATAGTAACAGACCTTGCCTTTTTTTTCAGGTGTACTTCAAGCAGTTCTGTCGCAAATGCCAAAAGGGCTTCAATCCCTATCGAGTGGAAGCAATCCAGTGCCAGGTAAGTTAACTGTACTCCATTAAGACTATCAGATATCATATACACTAAATCTGTTGTTGAATTTCATATTGACTTTATCTGGAAGAAGACTTGATTTCATCAAAATACTAGGAAATGCTACTTGGGAAAGGTATCATGGGGTAGGCCTCCTTCCTCCTGTAGATGGCTTACATGAACAGTTTTCATACAGCATTATGGCTTGCTACATGTAAGGCAGGGTTTTGTGCTTCTAGGTGAGAAGGTTCTTACACCTTAAATCCACAGGGATTTTACCACAAGAGCTCTTAAGTGTATCAGCCCCAATATGTTGCTGTGATTAAGGAAAACCAAATGTCAGTCTAACATGAAGTGCATCCTGTTTGATCTACTACTACTACTAACATGTCTTCATTTCTTAAGATCTGTTCCAAGACTCGTTGTTCTTGCCCTCAGAAGAAGAGACATATTGATCTCAAGAGACCTCATCGCCAAGAACTCTGTGGCCGCTGCAGAGGCAAAAGGCTGTCCTGTGACAGCACTTACAGCTTCAAATACATTGTCTGATCCATGTGCCCTCTTCTATTTTGTGCTTTGCACTGTCTGTCTATTGCAATGTTTTGACTTAAGGCTTCTGACCTGGCATTGGATAATGGATGAAGACTTTGGTATTATTGTAAAGTATATAACTTCACTCTATATATGCTGTAAATAAAGTTCAATAAAAGTTTGCACTAGTTTGATACCACTTAGTTTCATCTTCCTTGGATGACAGAGGAAAGTGTATCTATAAGGGAGCAACCTTATCTGATTTCCTGAAGATAGTAGGCTTTGTTTTGAAGTCTTCAGGGAATGCTAAGATTCAAACTACACTAGCAAGTTTTTCCTTCAGTCACTCAAACTGAACTAGGGTGGAAGATGCAAATGTTCTGGAGCACAATGTCTGGTGTAAATGCAAATGTGTCTTCCCCCTGCCTCTGTCAAATATATATATATAAAAAAATCACAGCTGCTTGGTAATCAAAGGCTATCTGCCACAAGAAGACTAGGGCTGTAAAATAGGAGGGAAAAGGGTAAGCTACCCATGTTTGAAGTGAGGAGGGGGAAAAACCTTTTGAATGGCAGTATCTGTGATAGTGTAAAAAGCACTTTTTAGGGTAGAAGGGATGTGGGAGGTTTTCAGTCAGTGGAAGACCAATGAAACTTTTTTTGCTGCTGTAGTCTGCCAAGCTGAGTTGTAAGGATTTTTTTTGTCAGGCTGTAGTTAGATTTCTCACTATTTTCTATGAATGGTTTCAGCATAAACTGGGAGAAAAGTGTGTTTTGGGGGGCTGCTGATCATGGATACCCTGTGCAAGAGTACTGACTCAGACAAGAACACAATTTTCACAACAAACACGTACTGTGTTGTGACTATATGTGACTTTTATACCTTAGTTAAATGGATGTACTAATCCAGATTTCAAAGTTACTTCACAAAAACGGTTAAGTGTATTTACAGTGTGAATAAGTTACATAGTTGTCAGAATAAAAGTGTCTCAGATGTGCAACAGATTTACATGCATACATTTAACACTGGACAGCAGTTAAATGTAAGAAAAAACCATATAGTTATGACTTATATATACATTACAAATAAAATAAGACATCTCTTTGAAGAAACTTAACATGAGAACTTGCATTTCACGTTAATATTTTTACTTTTTATACTCAAAATTTATATTAAATAAAAATACGCATGCTTAACAGTTCAAAAGATTTGACTCAGTGATGGGACTTTCTCCTACAAAATGGCAAGTTAAATTAGGTCAACCATCCTTTAATAGTATAAATATATTCATAAAAGCAAACCTCTAGTAAAAAGCAGCCAAGGTTCTTAATAAAAAAAAAAAAAA
>VXBT01002865.1:554237-722490 GCA_013400235.1 Oriolus oriolus
AAAAAAAGGAAAATCTACCAAGACCTTTCATGATCCTTGGAGAGACCTAAGAACAGACCTCTGCAATATGATCCAGTACCTTCAAAGACAGTAGCCTAGTAACATTAGGAAATGTACTTCATAGCAGCTCGTTGTTTTAAGATACAGTAATCATATTCAAATTACAGTGTACATTAAATTATAGTCTGTTTACAATTTGTTTCATATACACAGGCTCTCAGCTTTTGACCAACAAGTTTGTGAGATTCCGTGGCCAGCTTCATTCTGCCCATCTTTCACTCAGCTAAAGAAAAAAAAAGGAAAAAATGTACAAGGTTTTGTTTTTTTAAACAAAAAAATACTATTTCGTGAAGGAAACATTGCACTTTTGCCAACCTAAAATTAATTTGCTATAAAGGAAGTATTGTTCAGTGTAGTAGGCTTTGGTATGCAATGGAAGTCACTTCTTCAGTAGTGAGTTGCAGTTGCTCAGTGAAATGCTAACTGGTTTTTGTGCAACACAGAACAAAGGATGTTGTCCCAGATGCTCTATGCTACCTCCGTCCTTACAGTATTGCTACACGTTTGAAGTTCAGCCCATCGCTTTTTAGAAGAAATCCTAAATGTAACAAGAGTGAGTACAGTTTGACCAAACCTTTGTAAGGCTGAGAAGACATCGAGCCACCTCACTCCCACAGGGCAGCACTCCCAGCTTGAAAGGGGGCCCAAGGGTCCTGTCAGAGACTTGTGCCGGAAACGCTGGAGTCTGGAAGAAAAGTATTGATGACCCGATAGCTCTGAGCTCTGCGAATCATGTCGCGGATCTCTATATTCAGTTCCATTAATTTGGTGCAGATTTCCGTCAGGCTCTGGTTGGAGCCCACCAGTGCATAGGTGCCCGTCTGACCCAGGGTTTGGTGGCGGAAGTAAATGTTCAGTAGTGTCTGGACTTCATCGTCAGAGCTGCTTCCAAAGATATCATTGGGCCACAAAATCCTGCAATGAAACAGGAAAAGAACAGGCATATCATTATGGGTTTATTGGCAGAGACAGAAGCTATGTGACACAGACCTCTAAAATGAGAATGGACTTGCACAAGCCTAAAGCAACCCACTGTTTTACATTTCTCATTTGTTAGTCATATTCTGCTATCAGGCACTGAAATCACATAACAGCGCAATTTCCATTATCTAAAAAAAATGCTTAAGAAAACTCATTCAAATAGGTGTAAGTGAAACTGGGGTTAATGTTAGCTCATGCCAATGACATGCACCTGTAAGGAATTAACTCAATAAAAAGATTCTTAAGAGCCTCACAGGACTTTTGATCTACAGCATGTAATTAAACATCTTAATTGTTGCAAGCATATGTTTGATAGTTACTTGTGGCACACCCGTCCAAAAGTCAGTATCAGTGCCCCCAAGCACCTTGTTGAAACAATTAATTATGCTGATCCTGTGCATTACATTTCATTAGGAAGGTAATAAATGCATACTTTTCTAATAACATGAAAGTCTAATATGAACCACGTAGCAAAACTTGCCTGCATTCTCTTATTTGTCTGACGGCTTTAACAAGTTCATTGTTTTTCAAACACTCCAGCATGGACTGAATAGCTGCTTCAGTAGAGTTGAATGTGGGCTCAGATTCTGTTGTCAGAGGCTCAGCTGCGATTGCAGCAGTAGCATCCTTCAGATTTTTCTTCAGCTCACTCAGTTCTCTTGACATATTTAACAGCTATTCCAAGGAGAAAAATGAGAGAGAGGTATTTTTATTCTCCATAAGCCCCACACTGAGTGGTACTTCACGTTTGTTCTTACTACTGCATTGGAAAAACACATTATGGAAAAGACCCCAATTTAACACAAGGACATTTCTTGATCTCTGTACAATATAGAGAAAAAGGTTTTTTTACCTTTGTGCATTCTTTAACCTTATGCTGTAGTTTTGGCTTGCTAAAATACAGGAGCATATCTAAACAAGCTTTTATTTTTCACCCTTGCTACTTTTTTCACACCATTGTGGAAAAGCTGAAAAAACATGTACTTCTAGCAAGATGTTGATATTTATTTATAAAATCCATGCAGGATCTGACATGATTAACAGATGGACAGGAATTGTATAACCTTTTCTCAGGCTGAAAAGTTAATATGGCACAAGACTCATAAATAATTAGTAAGTTAATAATTTCCAAGGATCTACTTTTTCATGCTCCTACATGCTAAAAACAACTGCTGTCACATGAACTAACAGTGGAATTTCCTTTAAATAAGAGCTTGTGTCTCCAGCAAAGTATGCAAATTTCATGGTGAAATAGCTATTCTTCATACAGTTGTTCCCCAGTTCCACAAGCTGCATTATTTATAACAACCTAATGAGGTTGTAACTGTGAAACACACTTACAGAAATCAATTAGAAGGAATACAAAATATTTCTAAAACTTAAGCTGCTAAGTAGTAGATGCCTATTGTCCTGTCTTCTCTTAAAAGTGAACAGCCCAGTCACATTCACAACAGTTCCTTGAGATTCAATACATATTCAAACTTTTTACTCTGACAGTACATCTGATAAAACAAACCATTTCTGTTTATAGACCATCTCTAAACTACTAGAATCTGTCATAAAACACATGTAATAGCTTCAAATTTTATTTTACGAAGCAGAGTACAACAATTTTTTCTTCTCAATAGTTTAGAATATATACACCTTACCAGGAGAAAAATACACTTGGAATGGTAAGTTAACTCCTTCCTTAAATGATAATCATTCAGCTTAAAGTGATCATCTCAAAGATGTTTCAAAGTATTACGTATTTTAAGCAACTGCTAAAAATAAACTTGAGTAAGAGTATTGTTCTTGTGATTTTTTTTAAAGTAAGATACTTGGATTTATCTAAAAACGAAAGCCTATTTGGTCAAACGTGAGAGTGTGCCATGTCAAAAATATTTAAAGAAAAAGGCTTGTGAACAGTACAGTATTAAAAGTACGTGACACTAAGGTATTTAGTTGATTATGTATGCCTGCAGACCTATAGTCAGGGTGAAATAGTGTGATCCTTAGTGTTAAGTCCATAGGAAGAAAAAATAACAACATGAAAATAAGGTGGAATTTTCAGAATAGGACTTTGTAGTTTGTTACATACCTCTGGCATGGAACTCACTTCGTGCACTTGTCCAATAAGTTTACAGTAGGACTGAAAAAGCAACAGCAGCTGGAAGTGCAGTTTATATAATCTCTGACAGAGTTCCAATTGCTAAGGAAAGATTTGTAGGAGAAGGAATAATTAATAAATATTAGTGACTTTAGCTAATTTTTGATAACTAACAAAACACACTGAGATAGTTCTGTTCTCAAAACCATTATTTGACTGAAGTATGACTATATACTATTTCAGAAAATAAGTAATGATTTTTCTTCTGCAGGTAAGTCATATATGACATTAAAAATGAAATTATGATGGGTAGCACATGTCAGCATCAGTCTCAAAACATTCTGTTTTGGTTAGCTTCACTGTCTTCAGTTTGCAGCTGGAAAGCAGAGACAGAATATGGGGGAAGTGACTTTCCTGCACAGAACATGAAACTCCCAAATTTTAGATATGGTCGAAGACCTCTTCTAAGGAATGGAAATCTAAGACAGAAGCCATGAAATAGTTGTCCAAGAAGGTCAAAGCTCCTGCCTGCTTTTCTGAGGAGAGAGAAACAGAGGTGATAAATCTGCCTAGGAGCGAGAAGGAGGAAATGCCAGCTCTGGAACTTAAAACTCTGCTCATGGATTTTCCACCATCTTAAAGAAACTATACAACAGATGGATGGAGTTTAATAAGAGGATATTTGGCTTCTATGAAGTATTCTCCTAGATTAAGTAGATACTGCTCTATGAATATTCACTTGTTTCTTCCAGTGTGAAGTGCAGCATGACATAAAAGATGTCAGACACATTGAAATAATGGGCGATGGGCATGGCTGCCAAAGAGGTCAAGATAATATGCTTATGGTTCCTGGTATTCTTGTGTCTAACAGGAGGGGAATCTTGTAGTTCCACAGCTGGATCATGGTGAAGAAGGGAGGAACATTTAATCTTCGGCTAATTATATAAAAAGTGAAAATCCTGCAAGCACAAGTCCTGACCTTGTGCTGACCCTTTGGCAGGAAAGCTTTACAGACTTCCAACCGTATTTGATTTGCCTATTGTGACAGACACCGTGACCAACGGTGGGCTCAGTGATATTTCCATCTGTTTGGAGGAACTAAGGCAGAGTTTCATGCCAAAACTGGCAGAAAAGAAGAAGCTATTCATGTCTTTGTATCTTTAAAGCACTTCGTACACGCTTAGTTACTATCATGTGCTGCAGCTCTTTGCTGAATTTGGGACTGTGCAAATGTCAGCACAAATACTAATAAAATGTACTTTAAGTACATTATAAATGTTAATTTGACTGAAGTGTTTTATTTACATATGGTTCAATATTTAAGCTGCCACATTTTTTATTAACAAGCCAAAATTAGAACCACAGCTTTAGCGTTCCAGTTCCCCAAATTTCTGTACCAGCCTCACAAGGCTGAGGGGCTAAGGTCAAAAGGAAATTTCATCTGTGTTCATCAGGGTGAGGTGGACGCCAACTGCCCATCTATGAACAGACAGCCACGGGCACTGCCAAAATGAGGCGGAGCTAGTCTCCTTCTAAAGGGAGTTTATGGAGGAAAGTGGGAGCAGGAGGATAGTGCCAAGCCAGCAGGTGTCACCCTAGCAGAGTTTGTCCTGCTGAAGGCCCGGCAGACAAGGCTGCTCACACCTCAGCACTGCCACAGCAGCAGAGCTCAGCGCTGTGAATTGAATTTGCCTGGTCTGAGCTCTGTGCCATTCTGGGTCTGGTACCTGAGCTGTTATGTTTAATGTCTGTTACTGGTGGGCAGCATTGGAGTGCTCCTGCCCCAAATGGGAAGGAGGAATTTCAGCAAGGAGGAGTCATTCAGCAAGTTTGCAGATAACACAGAAGGACGGGATGCCATCCAGAGGGACATGGACAAACTTAAGAAGTGGGCCCATGAGAGCCTAATGATGCTCAAAAAGTCCAAGTGCAAGGGGCTGCACCTGTGCTGGGGCAATCCGAGACATGAGCACAGACTGGGAGAGGAACTCATTGAGAGCAGCCCTGTGGAGGATTTGGGAGTTCTCATGGAGGAAAAGCTGGACATGAGCCAGCAGTGTGTGCTCACAGCCCAGAAGGCAAACCACATCCTGGGCTGCATCAGGAGCACCTCTCCTATGAAGACAGGCTGAGAAGGTTGTTTAGCCTGGAGAAGAGAAGGCTCCAGGAAGACCTTGTAACAACCTTCCAGTACTTCCAGTACTTAAAGGGGCTTATAAAAAACATGGAGAGCAACTTTTCACACAGGTGGATTGTAGCAGGACAAGGGGCAATAGCTTTAAACAGAAAGAGGAGAGATTTAGATTAGATGTGAGGAAGAAATTCTTTACTCAGAGGGTAGTGAGGTAATGGAACAGGTTGCTCAGAGAAGCTGTGGATGCCCCACCCCTGTGAGTGTTCAAGACCAGGTTGGACGAGGTTTTCAGCAACCTCGTCTAGTGGAAAGTGTCCCTGCCTATGGCAGGGGGATTGGAACTATATGATCTTTAAGGTGCCTTCCAATTCAACCCATTCTATGATCCCACCAGACTGGATATGACAGCAAAGACCCACAAAAGCTCAAAGAAGACCCAGCAGATCCATGGTGGGGAGCAGATGTGCTAGGACAGAACTGACTTGTGGACAGGGATGAAGCCTATCAGAACAAAGAGGTAGGGCATGAGGGACACTGCCAGTGAAATAAACCTGCCCAGAGGCTGTTCTCTGTAACCAAGGGCACAGACCACTGCCAAGTTTGCATTTATGTGGCTAACCATTCTCCTCCCGAAATAAGGGCTGACTGTTTAGATACAGCCTCCTGGAAATGGCTCTGGCTTCTGTCTTCTCTTGAACCATGCTTGGGCATGTCAGGGGCTGGCTGGTGGCCCAGCCAGGGAAGGTGCCGACTGCTCACCCAAGCGAGCGCCAGCTGAGGGACACTCGCCTCCTCCCTGGTCCTGTTCAGCTCACAAGTAGGGACACAGCCTGAGGTTCCCCAGCAGGGATCAAATTCACTCTATTCAAATTTTAGAGACCTGGCAACACTACATAGCAGTTACATACACAGATAGTTGGAGCTGTCAGGGAGTTAATAATTAATTGAAAACAAGCATAACATCATTAAAAAAAAAATTCTCATGATAGCTTGGCATGTAACACTGGATTTTTTTAGTCCTTGGAGAACAATAATTCCGTTTCACCCTTCTGGCTGCTAACTTGAATAAAAACAAACTAAGGTCAAACTAATGATTCTAGTTTGATTCACTTAGTATTTAGTTACTGTATTAAGCAACTCAATTTTTGTTCTTCCTGAATAAGTATTAGAAACCAACAGTGGTGAAACCATTCTTCAACATATACACAAAACCCATTTGAAACATAACTGCCAACTATACATTGTAGTTTTTCACTAGGACAAATGGAAAATTACTAATTTTAAAATAACAAAAAATGTTTCTTGCCCCAGCATATTACATGCATTCAAAAGCTTGATTTGTAAAAATGTACATAAATGACCATTTGAAACAGCATATGAAAGTGTCAAAATTTTGGCACAGTCTTTTTTGGTTTCACAAAACACATGTTAGTAAATTATTTTAGTCACCACATTTAGAACCACGTATTGTATAGGAAAATTATAACAAAAAAGGAAAACATGCTTAGAAGTAAAACAGTAAAATTGAGGTGTATTAGCCCATCCACAGATGGACAAAAAATATGAAAGAACTTCAACTTACTGCAAGAGATTCCATTTGCTATACAGCAAGCATGGCACAGGAGAAAAGGAAAGGAAAGAAAGTATAGTGTCAGTGTAATGCATGCAATAGGAAGCACAGCCCATCTGTAACAGCATAACTTGTCAGCAGTATTAGCAATGCTTGCCTCAACCTGATAATTGGTTGGAATATCGCATTTGACATGCACAGCATTCTTAATAAAATCAAGCTTGAATTCTAATGGTAAATTCCAGTCTAAATATCCTCAGTTAGATCTCACGATTTATTAGTTTAGATTTATCCCACCCAGTAGCTCACGAACTTACAGTGAAATTGTGTTAGAAAACTCCTGAAATAATACTTTTATTTAAATTTGCTTTCTTTCTTATTAAAAGGAGCTCATATTGCAAAGTATTAAAAAATTAGGAAGTATTTTCAAGCGATGAACAAAACTGAACTTTGCTATTTCTAAATATTTTCTTCTTTAAAAATACTTCTATTTGTTGGACTAATAGATCTAATGAAATTGGCAGGGTAAATTTTGTGGTTGCTAGGCTTATTACTTGGTACATTACAATGGAAATGCTTTGCATATAACTTTTAAGTTATGACTATCATAAAGAAAAAAAAATAGTGGAAAATGCCAGTTTTAAGCACATGGCAATGCCACAAGTTGAGACAGCTTTGCATCCCTTCCTCTCACCAGTAATGATTCACTGGCTTGTAATTCTGAAGCTATTAAAATGTCAGTGTAAGTCCTGTTGCAATAGTAATAAAAATTCTAATTGACTTACATTAGCATTTCAAAGATTAGGGGACTAACTGCTCTCTTCAAAATGTAAGTGTTCCTCTTTTCTTTGCCAAGAACTAACATTTCCACTCTGTGTTTGTTTAATACAGCTTTTCTTATTTTATAAATATTACAATCTCATTACATTTTACACGAAGAGAGTCATCATGTAAGTGTTGTAAGTAACAAACACAACCACATCTGCCCAGTTACAGCTTGATGTCAGTGCGTATGCACACTGTGTTAATAAGCATATGGAATTCTTATTAAAATTATTTACCTTACCATCAATACAAAGTCAGAAAACACAGAAATGTGAAACAATGTTAACTTTGATGAGCCTAACAAAGTATTTCAGTCTGGTTTTTTCTTACATTTGCCTTACTATTAAAAATATATATGAGAAGAATTGCCCCAAACCCTCCACTACTTTTCTATAAAACCATGACAAACTAAGCTTTAAGCTCTTGTGATGCTTAATTTTTTTCCTTTTAACATTTCTTCTTCTATTTAGTACTCTTCAAAAAACCCTTTATATCTTGGCTTCCATGCAGTTCACATAAATGAAGCTTTATAAAGCTAAATTCAAGATAAGAAGAGGACAAGAGCAGACAGATCACTGTGTTCCAGTAAATTCACAGGTGTGCTGGCTTGTGTTTTTCAAATCTTCTTGTTTCTCTTAAGCTACTCTGAAGTTCAGCATGCCACCAAGTTTCACTTAGACTTTCAAAAATACTGGAATCCATATACAATTTCTAATTTGCCATGGAATTTACTTTAAAAGAAGGGGGAAGAGGGAGGTGGAAGCAGCACATAAGTGAATTCCATGCTCTCTTTTGCCAGAAAACACTGTCTTCTCTGTACTGCTTCCAAAACCAGGGCAAGCCAAAAAAAGAGTGGTAAGGAAGGGGTTTCACATTACATGAAAAGCCCTTCTTCACTGGAAGAAAATATACTGGATACAAAATTTCCCTAGGCTACTGATGCTCAGCTCCATATCACTCTCCAATATCATGATTGTAGAGACTCTTCCTCTCTCTTTCAGCATAAAATGAAAGATTCCTTGGAAGCTGAAAAGACATTAATTACTGGCTTAAGTGATACTTCTTTTATTCTGCAGCAGCAAGGGCTCAGGTGGAATGATCACAGCCTTCACACTTTTCACTGTCTAGTTTAATTCTTACAGTAAGGGAAGTGTTTTACATTAGTTGGTAGACACTGCACAATCAGTGGTTTTGGCAGCTGAAAACACCAAATGTTTAGAGTATTTGGATGATTTGCACAATTCTTTAAGCAGTCAGTAAGTGCAGCATCTAAGAAGCACACACTCCCTAGCAGCAACACTTCGATTTAGTTTTTTATTCCTAGAATTACTGTTTTGTACTGTTAGCAGACCAGAAAGACAGCAAGGCACTAATTTTTATGATCTCAGATCTTCTTGCTTTTTTAAGGAATCATTTTTACATACTGAAAAGAGATGACAGTTGCATAATTGCTTCTTAAGACATTAACACTTTGATGGCAACACAATCTTCAGTCATGTACTGGCACAGGAGAGTCCCAGCATAACAAGACAACCACTGCATGCAAGGGTTTATTAAATGCAAGTGCATTTTATCAAGGTATTCTATTTGCCTTAACACGTCAGCAGACAGAACCTTTTCCCATGATCTAGGAAGCTGAGTATACACACAAACTTGTACATATATCAGAGACAGAGAGAAGAGCATACGCTGTGCATTCTTAAATATCCACTGGACTTGAAGGATAGTAGAAACTACCCTGTGTGGGGAAATCTACACACAGCTGTGTTCCTCCTTTAGAAAAGCTGCCTACCTCAGCCAATTTTACCTCACTGTCAATCCATGGATCTGTCAAACAACAGTCACAAAACTGACTATTGATTATTAAGAATTTCTAGCTTAACAATGGTCTCATTGTGTCTTGAGCTTTACTGGATCTCAACGCAGCTCCAGATGGCTATGGTCCCGAGGGGTACACCTCCAGCCTTATTGGTGGTAGAGTGGTTGTACCTTTAGCCACAGGGAAACTCACAGCAGCAGGTACATTCTGATTTTGGGGGCAAATTTTTATGGGGTGCAGCATGTTTTAAATATTCATTAACAGTTTGAGTTTGCAAAGCCCACATCCATTACGTTGTGGTGAGGAAGGTTTGAGAAAGGCATATACTGACTTTGGATTTATAGAGAAACTGAATGTCTCATTGGGAAAGAAATACTTATTTGAATTAGCAGTGTTAATTGACAAGAAAAAGAGGATCTTCCAAATACCTCTTTTCCAGAAAAGCAAAGAAAGAAACAAACCAACCCAGTCTTTGACTAGATTAAAATAAACTCCTTTCTTAGTTAGGTTGAGAATGTACTGATAGCTGTACTCATCTAAGACTTACACCTGGACAGACAGCACAATGCCATGTGCAGTTATCTTTTGTCTATAAATTGACTCCTATGTCATTGAGACTCTGTTGCTCAAAGTAGCATCAAAGCTTACAAACCACACACATCCAAATCATGTAATCTGTTGCAATAATAAGGCAGGGGAAAGACATTCTGGGACATGAAGCTTTTACACGATTTCAGAAAAGTTGCTAGCTCTAGCAGCTGACCTAGACAACTTCTATTTCAAGCTTCTTTAATGTCAGAATAAGCAATTTTTGCCTTTGCCCATTTTCAGTAACAGAAACCATAGTCAACAAATCGTGTGCAATTATTTTGAAATAAGATCTGATTAGAGAAACTGTGCCAAATTAGTTACCAGCATCAGGAGGCATTTGTGATGCAACCACTTGTGACAATGCTGAATTTGGTCTCACATCTGTCTCATCTGTGAAGGGGTCTGTTTTCCCCTCAAGCTTTTTCCCAGGTGGGGAGTTCTAAGAATCTAAGATTGCTGCATTCTGTAGACAAAGCTGTTGCTTTTTCCTTACAATTAATTCCGAACCTTTTCCAGGAGCAGCCTGGTTTTGTACTTGGCTAAACAATTTTTTTTTAGGATAGAAGTTTTCAGCAGGATTTCGGGCCCTAGACTAAACCTCAATGAGTTTAAGAGTTTAGGCCGGTTCCCTTGTGACTATCACTGTAAGACAGATTTTTTTCCCCCTACAATTATTAGATTCTTTAGCCTTTCATGTTGAGAGAGAAGTGGAAAGATAAGAAAACAAACACTTGCCAGTCTGGAAGTAATTTTTCCTTGTCCCTTCCTAATCTCATTTCCTCAGTTTCCCTGGCCTCTTCCTCCCATTACACTTCCATTGAATAAACAGATTGTTCCTTTGGGGAAAGCTGCTTCAATTGAGGTGAATGAGTAGGGGAAGAAAAGAAATATGCCTGTTCATCCTGTCAGCTTCCAAGGAATAATGCATTTTGGCCTGAATGAATAATGCTTGGACTCCTAAAGGAATGAGAAACCCTTCTTTTCCAATAGTCTGTCCAATAAGCAGTACAAATACTAACCCTGGCTTCACAAAACACATGTTTAATTCTGAAACAGAGAACACCTAGTTATAAAAACCCACACAAGTGGAACATGACATTTACTGACTTTTAGATCTGTTTAAGCCAGCTATATGAGCTCAGTTCACAGGTTATTCCTTCTCCTTAGCATTATTTCTTTATTTTTTCAAAAAAGAAACAATGCAGGTGATCAGCAAGATGTGTCATTCTCCATCCCATTCTATGCATCACCGAAAGAGAGATGAAGAGGATAAATTAAGCTGTCTACAGCACAGGATGTAACACTGCAGTCTGAAGTCACTGCTCAGGGTGTTGTACATCAGAGGGAAGAGAACCCGTGCGTGTCCCAGTAGTGCCACGTACTCCACGTCCCTCTCGCAGGAGAGGCACTGGTGTGTATTCCAGGTCTCTTTTTTCCCATTTGAGAATAGCGCACGTGCAACTTCCTTGCACACCACCACAATTACAGAAGAGACAGTATCTTATTTAAATGCATTGGAAAGTGCCTAACTTCTGCTGGTGCCAGTGCTAGGTGGGGGAAGATTGAACAATTTTCCCACTGCCTGTGATTGCAGCCGGACAATTTACCAGCAAATCAGATTTGATTTGCTAATAACGTCAAGGAAGCCAAAATGCAGGGATGGCAAGGATTTGGGATTCTTGGAAAATGGCATAAAAAAATAAAAATCAAGGGAGTTCAAAGACAAGAAGACAAATACATAGAGATGAGAAAGAGAGGTTAAGACAGAAGAAAATAAAGTGACTTGGAGGAAAAGACAGACAAACTGAAACCAACATAAGGATAAAACAAGGTATTTGAACAAAATGGTTACAACAGGCAACTCTGTGTTCTGAAAATGCCACAATAATCTTTTATAAGTTAAAATACATGGAAAGAGGAAACATCACTTTTTTCTACATGCTGTTTGCTACTTCCCAATTTTGGCTAATTCTGTCCAGCCCCCTCTTTTCCCCATCCCTCCACATTCTCTTTCTTCCAAAAGGAAACAGCCCAACAAAATAACATTCCTTAATTCATTATACAACCAAGATATCATCTGTTTCCTATACTTAGTATATCAAATAACAGTATTAACTGCTGATGGTATTGCTATCTGAAAACACGATTCCTTAACTGGAATCAAGAAATATAAACAAACAAACAAATAAATATACATGTACATGTGTGTATGAATTTTTTGTTAAAAATAAATAAAGAGAGATTTTGCCTTAGCTCTAAATACTTATCTACAGCATAAATCATTTCACTGGCCATTTTACAGTCATTGTTTTGTAACTACTAATCTAAGTGTATTTCAACCAGGCAATGTTTGCTGTTGGGCAGATGGAGACTGTAACAGCTGAAGATAAAATGGGAGTAACATGGAAGGACAGTACAGCAGGAATGATTTTCAGAGACACTGCAAAAAACTGCTGCTGCAATGTCTTTCTAAAAGGGAGAGCACAGGGTTAGGGTCAGCTCTGCTTCTTTGTCTAGACTAGGAAGGCAGAGGTACCTCCTCTGAATACTTCCCATTTCCTGTGGCCAGGACCGAGGCAGCAACAATAGCTTCAAGCCTAAAGTGTGAAAACTGGATTATGCCCAAGCCCAGCAGAGAATCAAGGAGGAAGTAAAGCAGGCTCTTGTGGGTTCAAGAACAAGAAAAATCACACATATATCACTTTATGGGAGAGAAATAATACTGGCCATTCATTACCTTCTCTTCTGAGTCCCCTGGCTGGCAGGTAATAACTCCATCTCGTGAACCCCCAGCAAATGTTGCTTTGCAGTTTGCAAGCCACTGTTTTCAGAAAGAAAATAGAGAAGATACGAGTAAGATCTATGGTTTGATTCAAAGAAAGATTAGCAGTATTTTAGTTTCACAGCACAAGATGTAAACAAAAACTTGCAATTGCACTTTTTATTACCATAGACTATGACAATTTGCTTTGAGTGTAATTTAAAAAGCATAGTCTTATTAGTCTTTCAATTTCATGAACTAAGAAAATTAATTAATGAATAAATAGGAGAGAGACCAGGGATATTAAAGACACCATTGCTTCTAATATTAAGGGATGCAATAGCTACTTTTTAGTTCTTGTTCATATGTCCAGGAAGAAATATTCAATGAATCCAGTATCTGAAACACATTTTTCCACTGAATGTTAGTTTAAACAGATCTGAGTGGATGTGCAGTTTCCTGACACAGCCTAAGTATACAGACAAGACCAAGAGCATAATTCAGCATACCGAGAGGGTTGCCTCTTTCCTATTGTTGTATGTGTCCAGGTACTCCTGCAGCTCTAAAACACTGAACTTCAGCTTTTCAAGAAGGCCACAAGAGAGCAGCTGGAGAAATAAAATCAAAGGGTCTATAAATGTCACTATAAAAGAATGCAAATACTGGTAGACAGTATAGGAAAGATATTGCAAAAGAATACTTAAGTTTACATATACTAATACTGAAAAATATTTACATTTAAGCAAAAATCTACATAACTAGAATACTATACTGAAAAGTCAATAGCAAAAGTTGCACCCATGATAATGTGGAATTGAAATTGTGTTCTGTGTTTAATGACTTAGCAGAGGACTTCTCGAAAATGAAACAGTGCCCAAAGCTTAACCAGTTTCTCTCCACAGCTATGTGATGAGGTAAGGTACAGCTCCTCCATGGTCACAGCAGTGGGCCCAAGTTTACACTTGGCCAGTTTCTACCTCCAGACTTCAGTGTGGGAGGTCACACTGTCCTGATGCTGCTGGATAAACATGAGCCAGAATGAAGACAATGGGAAGGGCCATCTAATTCATTCGCTAATATGTATTTTTATAGAATTACAGAATAATTCAGGTTGAAAAAGACCTCCAAGATCAAGTCCAACCTTTGACAAATACCACCATGGCCACTAAACCATATCACGAAGTGCCACATCACCTTGTTTTTTAAACACTTCCAGGGACGGTGACTCTACTGCTTCCCTGGGCATCCTGTTCCAATACTCCTTCAGTGAAGAAACATTTCCTAATATCTAACCTGAACCTCCTCTGGCACAATTTGATGTCCTTGTTTCCTCTTGTCCTGTTGCTGGTTGCCTGGGACAAAAGGCTGCCCTGCTCCTGGCTGCTACAAGCAGTTGTAGAGAGCAATAAGGTCCCCCCTGAGCCTCCTTTTCTCCAGGCTAAATGACCCCCACTCCCTCAGCTGCTCCTCACAGGACTTGTGCTCCAGACCCTTCCCCAGCTCCACTGCCCTTCTCTGGACACGCTCCAGCACCTCAATGTCCTTCTTGTAGTGAGGGGCTCGAAACTGAACACAGGATTTGAGGTGTGGCCTCACCAGTGCCGAGTACAGGGGACCATCACTGCCCTGGTCCTGCTGGCCACACCACTGCTGATGCAGGCCAGGATGCCATGGCCTTCTTGGCCACCTGGGCACACACTGGCTCATCTTCAGCCAGCATCATCGAGCTCACATCACAGTTGACTCAAATGAAACCACTAAACATATTACCATCTTCCATGCTGAGCTAGCTTCTTCTTTTTCATTTGTGGAGCCAACTAGGTCCAGTAGGCATCTGTTTTATATTGGGGTTTGGCACACAGGCTCAACACATCGTAACTATTCTATGATTTTATACTGCCCATCTGTCACTGCTTACCTAATAAAATAATACAGAAAATGAATGGAAATACAGCTCCGAACAGGAGATAAAAAACAGAGATAGGAGGAGAGTCCCTTTTTGACATATCTGTTCAGGAGTTGCTCAAAAGTGAAACAGACAGTAAAACAACACACTGCAATGAAGTACATGCCTTTTGAGAGGAATATACTCACTGTTTCTGCATCTACAAAGAGGGTGGGACATTCTGAACATGATGTTAACATCTGAGAAGACCTCACAAACTTGGAGCCTATTCCTCGCAAGTTGTCTCCCAAGTAACTAGCTGCATCACAGGTCAGGAAGCAGAATCTTTTCTGAATATTCTGGAAAGCAAAATACAGTTTATTACATTATTTACTCAAGTACAAGCTTCTTTCCTTTGTAAACACATGGCGTAGTTGTTTTTCTTTGCATAATAAAGTACAAAAGAGACCATCTCCCTGTGGAGAACTGAATGACTGCTCTAGGATACTGAATAAGAGTTATTATGCTGGAGACAGTGTACAGCTGGGCAGCTGTGAAACTAATCACAGAGTTCATCATAACCTACTACTGAAATACATTCTTTCTTGTAAAGATGAATCACTCTTTATAAGCCTTTTAGCCACAGGTAGCTTTTTTTCCTTGCCTCTACAGAGCTGATCAGCACATTACTTTTTCTGCCCATTCCGGGCATTGTTTTGTTAATATTCCATGTCAAGTAGCTAATCACATAATATAATGGACATCCTAATGCCAAACAGCAGTACGGAAAAATCAGAAAAAACCTTTTGTTTTCCCCTGTGGGAAGAACCTTCGTACTTAAACTTTACTGCTGCTTGGGAGGATTCCAAAAATACTGCACTGCATCCAGGAATTATTCTTCTCAGCAGATTTTTTTTATGTTTTGAGTCCTAAACCAGTCTAGCCTTTTAGAAACATTCTAGTGCTTTTCAGTGACTAATATATAAAGTGCATAATGAATAAAAATAATATATTGCAGTAAGTGAACCAATGATTTTGATAAATACCCATCAGTTTTCACTGCCCAAACATATCTCACTAAGGCCTAGTGCTCAGCAGGTAGGAGCAACATGAGAATATTTTAAAAAATAAAAGTATGCAACATTTTTATATGATTCATTCCAAGTTACCAAAGGCATTTCTCTGAGGAATGTAGGTTAGGACTTGTACCACAAGTATGCCTCACTGGAGAGGAGCACTTCCGAAATGCCAGTCTGGATGATAGACATAGAAATAGCCTGTTACTGCTCCTGCACTGATGCATGGAAGTTAAATACGTAGAATCAGATGAGCTGAATTAGGACTTTATTGATAACGGAAGCTGTTGGATTGAATGATTTTCTTTAAATGGTAAATAAGCCCTCACACTGTACATAGGCTATACACTATCAATGATTTATAAAATGGTCAGAGTTCCTGTACCAATCAATTTCATAACTACTTATTTGTGAATCTCTCTTGAAAGCATCTCAACTGCCCATCTGAGCACAGTTAGGATCAGACAGACTGATACTGGTTCTACTGTTTCCACCATCTTACTTCAACACAGAAAAAAAGTGCTACACACCTCACTCAGTGCATAGTACAGATTCTCTGCTGCACTGAGTCTGTAGCAGAGGCAAGGGGCTATCATTAATTACCACCAGACCAGATACATTATTATTTTTATAAGCAACTAGCAGAATCATCTGAATCATAGGGCTTGGTGACAACTGGGGATTTACTACTGTGATGTCTTCTGGAAAGAAAGATTCAGTCCAAGTCTTTGTGAAACTGTTGCTGATAACTCTCCTGGCAAAGGAAAGAGATCTAGATTTGATCTTAGCCAACAGAAAGGACCTAGCTGAGAACAAATAAGTGGAAGGAAATTTAAAAAGACAGATTATGAAAGAGAATCCAAGTGACATTGGTTGAAAAGGACCTGTGGAGAACATCTGATGCAACCTTCAACCCCAAGTGGGACTATTGCTGACCCCAGATCAGGTCAGACATGCTTTTAACTAGCTGAGTGTTAAAATCTCCAAGGTCAGAGCTTCCTCAAGGCTCTGGGTAACCTGTTTAGTTGCAATGCCGTCCTGGAGAAAACAATTTGAGTTACGAACAACTGAGTTTGTAAATCAGAGGCAGTGAAGGAGACAGATTACAGAAATAATACAACTGACTTCAATGCATTCAGAATTTGCAGTAAGAAGCCCATTAGAAATAACTTAATGAAGAAAAGAGATAATGAGAGGAAGCCATTCCTTTAGGGGAAGAAAAAAAAAGGAGGGCACAGGCACACTCTATACTATGGAAAGATAGAAAATATATTACACTATACAACTGGCTAAATCACAGATATCTCACTTGGGCAAATATTTGTGAAAAAAAAGTAGAACAGAAAGTGAAACTGCATGGAGTTGCTAACTTGGGTACCAAAACTAGTATGGCAATGTAGGCACAATGAGCAGAGAGGGAGGTGCCAAATAAACTAGCAAGAGAAAGAGAGAATGTCAAGCAGTAAGCTAGAAATAATTAAGAGGAAGGCCAAGGAATCACAATGGAGAGAAAGAGCTACTAACAGATGCTCCTGACAAGACTGATGTGTTTCATGCCTTCTTTTGCCTTACTGCTTCCAGAAAAGGCATCTGTGTACAGGTAGCAAGGAGACATCTATGAAAAAGCAGGTGAGAAGAGACCTTGCTAGCTGGGATATTTTTGCATCTTTGCAGATCAGCAAAATTCACGCTATGGTAGTTATAATACTGGGTAAAGAGATCTAGGAACCATAACAAATATCTCTGAAAACCCACAGAACACAGCATTATTTACGAAAATAACTTCTTCAGAGCACTTCAGTCATGGCTTTCATCAAAAGCTGACCAGTCTACTATTTAGATTTAGGAACAGATATTCTTTCTCTACTGCTTTCCTTTTCAAATATTCATAAAAGCAACAATCAATCTACAGCTAAGATGATAGTGGGCTTGAAGAGTGTTTTAAATTATTAAGTGTGAAACAGTGAGAGACTGTATTTTGCTATCTATGTATAATACTTCACTAAATATATTTATTTTGTGATTACATGGACTAACAGTTCTATAATAAATTATCATCTCGGCTATGTCCTTCTGGGTGCAGACTACAGGGGCTGAAATCTATCAAGGAAGGTCTGAATGCAGTATATTTTTTATGAAATGGGATTACTGTGAATAGTAATGCCAGCTGTCAGCATATTATGAATAAATATATACCTGCATATAGTCACTGTGCTTTGTGTTCATTTAAATAATAAAAAAATATTCTCAAAAAGTTTTCTTCTTAATCTCAGGTTTCCTCTCCCAGAAAGAGGACTTTACATAACAAAAGGGCTTGATTGTGGAAGGTGCTTGCTAGATCTGAAATCTACTTGTCTTGCAACTATCTGATCTGCTGAAAGACATTTAATTTGAGGGAATAAAAAGAGGCAGCAGTAAAGATAATCCAGAGATCTCCGACCTCTGACTCATTTACAGGAAAAGCACTTCAATAATTTCAGGAATTTAAACAAGTTTAGCGTGTTGTGGGCAAACATCCAAGATACCATTAACTTGATACAAACTGAAATGTAGGTGCCCTGGAAAACGCACTTCTTTCACTTCACCAAGTATTTAGTTGACAAGCTCCTCCAAACAAGGATTTTGTTTCACAGTCAAGTATTTTGGCAGCACTTTGCATTGCAAGCTTAGCACACACAG
The DNA here is from genome assembly GCA_013400235.1 of Oriolus oriolus. NCBI lineage: Eukaryota > Metazoa > Chordata > Aves > Passeriformes > Corvidae > Oriolus > Oriolus oriolus. Next base: position 572,708 of record VXBT01002865.1, read on the forward strand.
GACTTGTTTCTGAAATTTCCTGTTAATGAGGGTCAAAAGTCAAAGTTGGCGGATGAGTAGTAAAGTTTGATAGCGCAAACAAAATACAATTCCAGACAAGCTGGGATCTTATGAAAAAAGTAAGGGAAAATAATATTCCCCTGTTTTAACCCTGAAAAGAAGAACAAAACTATTTTTATAAACTAAAAATATGGCAATGACTCTGGCTAAAAATTGTGACTTGTTGATATTATTAACACCTTTTTCTTTCTCCTCCAGTATCAACTGAAAAAAATTAGTAGGGTATCTTCTGAATATAGGGCAAGCACAACAGCAAATAAAGTGTGTGCATAGTAGGATTTTGAGTTAAACAGGTACTTTACAAGTAATGTTTGGGTCTTTAATTACAAAATATTATTTACTTAGTCTTCAGAAGTGTGGCATCAGTTCCTTTTCACCTCTTCAAAGAGGAGAATCAAGGACATGTAAGTCCCCGAATACTCAGACAGGGCTATTAACCTCTAGGACTGAGGTTAAGATAGAAAAGCTGACATCATGAATACACACAGAACTAACATGCAAGTCAGCACTGGGTTTGTTTTCTTCCAAATAGTTATTTATCAGTGTTTAAAAGAATGCCTATAAGACACTCATATTTACAGTAGCGTAATGTTTAAAGGAGGACAATGTGCAGGTAGAAAAGACATTCAGCTCCAGTGGAGCATGGAAGAAACACGATGAAGAAGAGATTCTTACTATAAGATGCTTCTTTCGTTTCAGGTTAGTCTTAGATGTATGAAAAGATCTTGAAACTGTGTATTTATTAGCAGGCTACCCCTTGTTAATAAAAAGTTGTGTACTGTGAGATCATAGGTACTTAAACTCTCCAGAAAGTTACTTGGCTACTGCTTTCACTGCTGGAGCATGCTAAACATCCTGCAGCTGCAGGAGAAACAATTAAAAAAGGCTTTAAAACTAATTACAGGTAAAAACAGACAGTCATTCCTTAGAACAACTTGTACATTTGACTCTTTCTTTTCTTATCTTTTTTGTAAGATTCTTATCTTTGCAAGCATACAGTTTTAGAATGGGGAACTTTATTTCTAGTCTTCAGACTCAGTCTCTGGAATTTATGTTATATGATGGCAGCTGGGTATTTCTATTCAGATGAGTAGGTACAAACCATTTAATAATGCTGACATTTACATGGACACGTTCAGATTTCTAGAGTTTGAGATAAAAGAACAGATTAACAATAGTTTGAGATCAAAAAGGTTATTTCCTTGTCTCTTGCAGTTACTGTTTCTGCAGTCTGTTTGTAAAGTACTGAAGAAAACACTCTTTAAAGTGGATATAAATTTTGCAACATGACCTCCAAACCTGCAAGTATGAGATACATAGTATTTTCATGACAAAACTGGTCACAGAAGACAGCTCTTCATGAAAACGTAGTCCAGCAATTCTGCAGTATGCAAAATTACAATGGTTATGTATATCTAGTAGTTCACTACTGGGGCTGCTATCAAGAACTACTAATTGCCACACACAGACATTATGATTTTGCATCTTAAACTTATTTTCTCACCTTAAACAGGGAAGAGAACACATGAAATGTATAAACTGCACAGGAACCATCAGAGTCGCACATGAGCTGGTTGATGTGACTACGCCAGGCTTCTTCTGCATCATCACATGCTGCTGGCTGAAATGCAGCCAGGATGGCGGAAAAAAACGGCGAGGGAGGAGGGGAGGCATTTCGATCAACATCTCCAAAACTGAAGGAGAAAAAAAAAAAAAGAGGTGATGCAAGGAGAATACGAACAAGGTGGCAGATAAAATGTCCTATAACAGAGAGATAAGATCACGGGACCAATTACAGAATCTTCCTAAAAATATTCACGAATTTTCAAATTACTTTTGAAGGTTGACAAGATGATGGCTACAATGAGAAAAACCTCCAATCAGAATCCCTATCTTCAGGCCACTATCATCTACCTTCCTCCATCCCAGAACACTTGAACTGTTTTCTTGTACCATCATTTGGAGGAAGAAGCCTGAAATTTCACAGGAGAATAAAGCTCTCCCTCTCTCTCCCTCCCCAGGCTGGCTGCAGTCTAACTCAGCATCCAAAATCTGAAAGAGCTCCAGATGGCATGTAAAAAAGTCTTAAAGCCTTTTTATAACATATACTGCAGTCCAGCCACACTCACCAGCAGCCTTAGGAGCATATAGCTGGGATTTTTAACAATATTGAGATTTTCTTTCATGAGAAATCAGAGGGATAAATACACATCTGATCTGCTGAACAGGTACCTAAGTAATATCTCCATTACTGCAAATCTTTTAAAATCTGTCTTTTTATTTTAATTAAGCATATTATGTACAAAATGCCTAGCTGCATAGATGTATGTAAACAGTGTATCTTGTTTTTCTTAGAAGGAAAACCTTGGTTTTGTTTTGCTTTTTTTGTTTTTTTTTAGTTGTGTGATAATTATGCAGGTAATTAGGGCATTGTCTTCTCATTGCTCCAAACTCAAGAGAATTTTATAACTCCTGTGGCCAAAACATCCATTTCATTAACTATCACCTTGTTATCACTTTGCTGTACATTGTAAAAGAACTTGTGTGAATAATAGCACATCAAAGTACCTAGCAAGAGCAAATTGTTCCAGCCTGTCAGCTTTCTCTTCAGTTTCTGTCATATCCAGACTAAGGCTATCACTGCATTCAAATGCTCCAGGGAGTTCATTTGTAGACCCTGAAAGGTCATCCTCATGGACTGCTATATCTTGTTCTTCAGGTACAGCTTCAGCCTAGGGGAGTGAATGATGATGTCTTAGAAAACAGCAAATTAGTAAGTTAATTCCTCTAATAAATAGAAAGCATTTAATGAAAAGACCCGCCTGACAACATGTTAAACTGCACAGATATAAAGCTACAGGTTATAAATGACATTAATCAACTTACACTTCTTCAAAAATACTGTATTTGCTCAACTTTCTGTCTTGGATAAATATTATTTTTAAGGCATTTTTTCAACTTGTCTAGCAAAGAATTTCAGATTCCAATGCATGTGGCAACATAGCAGGGAAGTAATTTTTCAGGAAATGCAATAACATTCTTGTTACTGTCAGGACGTCCTTGTCACTTAACATTTTATAGTGTCCAAGAGGGTAGTAAAGCCTCTCAGAATATACTGAAAACAATCAGTGTCTGGAAGACTACATGCATGTTTAGAACCGGGAATTAATTTTAGCATGTCATTTACATTCAAGAGGAATCCAAAGCATTCTAACAGGCCATTAAAAGGATTATGCTTAATTTCCTTCCTTTTTCATCTATCAGCACCTAAAGCTCTTGATTTCTTTTTATAACATTCCAGCTCCTCTTGCATTTTTAGTCTGAACAAGTTCTGTTTCAGTTTTAATCTTTTGCCTTTTGTCTGCCTCTTCCGTAGCATCCAAAGCAGCTCCTGTAGGGATGACTGCAGTGGGTTGCTCACACCTTTGTGCACATATGCCCATGTGCATGTACACACATGTGCTGGGAATTAACAGGGAGGGAAATCTGTGGCAAGTGGAGTTCAGCGAGAAAACAGACCTCTGCAGTTTATCAAGTCTGCTTGGATCCTACAGATTAATTATGGGGATTTGTATTTGTAAAAATTAAACAAGACTTGTAACAGAAAGGACGGGATAAGAAATTAAGTAGAATAATCTTTCGGTTTGCTTTGTTTTCTAAGCAAAAGAGATAAGAATATTCCTGAGTTCAGGGTGAATGAAATGAATCAGAGCCCAAACCATCCTGAAAAGAGAAATGCAAGCTATATGGCTGAATTACCAGAATAGGAACCTGGTAAAAACTGTACATGTTTCATGCTTATTCAAGAAGTAATTAGTATTAACCACTTTCAAATATTAAATATTAGCTTGAAAGAACCACTGCAGTTTCCTTACAGCAATGACAGAGTTTGTAGGAGGAAAACACATTTTGATGGGATAGAGCAAGGGAGGAAGGAAGAGGAAGCAAACACCTCCCACCCACTGGAGTCTAATATGATGCCCCAAAAGCAAAAAAGAAAAGTGAACTTTGAATATTCATGCACGATTGTAGCACATTTCCATAAATATGTGAGTTCAGGTAACTTGAAAAATACATAATACAACATCATCTGAATTTTTATAACCCTCATAGAATTATCCCACTATCTTTAATAGAAAATAAGTTTAACTAATTTAATGCTGCTAACAATAACACCTGGATTTTGGCATTGAAACTTCTAGGAAGAGGCTACATAATCAGTCTGTTTCTCTCAATTGCTATACCTATTTAAAGGTGAGATGATATTTTTGTTTTTGTTTATGATGCAACAACTAAACATTTTGTGAACTACTAAAAACGTAAAAAAAAATTCCTTTGCACTGATGACACCTCATCAGCTCTCTGAAAAGAAGAATTCAGAGGAAAAGAGAAACAGGAAAGAGCTCAGATTTTGCTACAAAATTAAGTAAAAATTATTTAGGTGTAAGTTTCAAGTTTTCTGACTAAAAACTGGCTAACTTCTTCCTTACTCCAAATTATTGACTCCAAATTATTTTGAGTAAAAATGCAGAAGTATGCACACTAGAAGAAAATATCTTTGAGGCAAAAACCCCACCAATAAGGCATTGTGTGTTTATCAATTCAATCATCTTTGTAACAGGTAACCTGGGCTATATTTTACACCAATATTGAACCTGTACCGGGACTAGCTGAATTTGCCTGTCAATTATACAAGAAACTGCTCTGATTTTAGATTCTTCACTTACCTACTTATTCCACAGCTTTTCATTTTTGTCGAATATTGGCACATGGGACATTAAAGAGATTTTGACAGTAAAGATTCCAAACCCCCGCACATACATTGAACTCTTAAGCTGTGATTTGCAGTTCTTAATGTACACACCAACAGCTACTGCAGCTGGAGGCATGAGGTCAGCTGCAGTGGCCACCTGCAAACGTGTCTGTTCTGATTGCTGCTTCCTGAACTGAAATTCCGCCAGCTTCTGCTGTTTATGGTTGTTATGTGGTTACTTGTCTACCAACAGTTGTTTTGACAAATGATAATGAGTTTACCTTCTCCACAGCCACTGTTTGGAGAGGTTCCCCTCCTTTCCTATCCTTACACACACTTCCCTCCTCCTGTCCTTTCTTCCTACTGCAGTGATTTCTGACACAAACAATTTTTTCAATATTCAGCACAATTCCAATCTCATTTTCTATGACCTCTTCAGTAGAAGTTTCCATTACTTCTGAAACATGCAGTGCAAGCAGTATAAATTTTTTGTGTGGCTGCATTTGGAAGGGACAAGGGCAAGAAGAAAAGCCAATGATTACAGAAGATATATTCTTACCCTGGTCCAGTCTCATACACTGCTCTTTCTGCAGAGGTCACAAAATTTAGATATGACAGAGAAGCTTTGCTGACATAAGACAACAGTGTCATCAAGCCACTAATTCACACTCCCCCCCACCCCAACCAGATTATATTTCTGGAGAGACATTGAAAGGAGTAGATTCACCTCATCTCTCACCAGCAACTACTGTCAAACAGAAACTTCAAGAAACCATCCCCATATTGATAATGATTTACCAACCTTGTTCTGTCTTCGTCTTCTGATACAGTTCTCTGAAATACACTGTGCTGAACACGGTTGTTGTATCCTTGCAAATCCTGCCTCCCCACCCCCAGGATGGTTTAATATTGTGGTCATGAATTTAAAATTTCTGTGTGTCTGCCAAAAGGCAACTACTGAATCCAGGGCACACAACTGTACAATAGGTCCCCACATACAAAAATATTTCAGAGAATACACACACACACCCACCACATGAGCTGGCATATCGTTCTTTTAAATCAGCATGAAGAACAGAAGAATATTGCCTTGGAGCTGTAACTTGTGGCCAGTTCATGAATTTGTCTTCCAATGAGCTTGCAGTATTTTGATGCATATGTAGTGCAACATACTTAAGAAACAATAAATAAAGTCTCTTAATGAAGAAAGTGTAAGTAGAAAGGAAATGGTATGAAAGTGCAGTAGTGCATGAATGTATTGTACTATGCCATTACACAGAGGAAGCCAGAATGTAGTTGATTTCACAAATCAAACCTTTTATGAAAGGGTAAGGAAAAAAAATTGTAACAGTGTTACATAAAATACAGTCCAGTTGGAAAAGAAAGAAAAAAACATATTCACCTTGGCTCCTTCAGACACCTGGAGATTATTCATATCAGGCAAAGACACATCAAAGCTGGATGTCCCCATGTTAAAATGATGAGGGTCTGCTGAGGTTGTATCACACGATGTAGAAAGTGAGTCAATATGATTTGCATCCTCAGATGGGGAAAGATTTATAATCTGTTTAAAAGACAGCAAAAGCACAGAAGGACTGAGTATACAGCTACCCTACCACACGCTGCTTTCGTGAACATGCAAAGCAGACAGTGTCTCAACGGGCAGTGACAGTGGCTCTCTTAGTTTGTATATAGACACAACCTTTTCAATATTTTTGTCATAAAAATTTTATTAAAAGCATCCCAGAAGTGAACAATGAAAATCTGACACTGCTAACCAACCTGGAGTCTTGTTCTATTTCTTTAAGCATTAAGTACATCAGAAAGATTTATTATTGGCCAATTGTCAAAAATTGTCCCATAGTAAAAAAGGGCAAATAATAAGATCTGATGTTTCCTGTGTTTCAAACCTTGCATTAAAATTCCTGTTTACCTTGGCAAATAAGGGAAAATGCACCCACCAATTTCAGCTCATTAGATTGCACCTGGGCAGAGGAAACTAAAAGCCCAGCTTATTTAAAACCACCACCCTATCTTTTCCTAAATTTCAAGTTTGCAACTTACTAGGTCTGAGTTCTCCAAGATTTGGCTGGTGGTCAGGTCCTCCTCCTCTGATGACTCATCAGAGTCCTCATGGTTCATTTTGTTCAGGCTGGGCGTGCTCCCTGAGAGCTGGTTCTCTTCCATCAGCTGCATGTCACACTTGTCCAGGCTGTCCAGGGACCGTCTGCGCACTCCCCAGTTGAAGTTGTCCATGCTCTCACCCTGAAATCAGACAGAGGGTCAGCTTTCTTGATACGAGACTAATCTTATGCTAACACCTGATCAAAGTTAGCTCCAGAAATAGTTTTATGCAAAAATATAGCAAAAACTTGAAATAAGCATTATCTTGTTTGTTCACCTGGAGATAAGAGCAGAAGCATGGAAATGGCAGTTAAATGAACATTCAGTCTTTTCAGTATTAGATGTTTTTCATGCATTTGCTAATTTAAGAATTTGTTTTTGTAAGTTCACACAGATGCACTCCTCAATACCAGTAGAGCAGTGACACGCAAAAGGAAAGTTTGAAAGCAATTTTAAAGGATTTTTTCATGATGTTTAAAAGTATTAGAAGCACGGCTCATACCAATGGTTCAATTGCAAAACTTAGGTTAAAGATTTTAGATTCTTTGCTTTATATAACCATAACCATAATGGTGAGTAGATTTGAACAAACCCTTGCTTTACACAAAAACCATAACAACTTAAGCAGCACACCTTTTAAACTTTTATTCTAGGCTCATATTGCTTATTTTTGAACCTACTTGAATTATTTGAAACTGTATTTTGAGAATAGCCTTATAAGCATTGCCTGAGATCTCACATTTTAGAAAGGACATAGTCAAATACACCAAACATTTTATATTTATCAGACTTTCAGTTCCGATCCCACACGCAGTTACATAAAGCTGAGTGCATTAAGCAAACCGCGTAACCATTTGTTAGGCTGGTGAACTGATAAAAAGATCACTTGATTTCTTTTATGTAAAAAGACAGTTAGTTTTCCATCCTTTTTCCATTTATTTACTTCACATATTTTTCAGTGGACTATATGCCTTTTCCCTGATTGCAATAATCTCTTGCTCCATTCCTAAGTCTAGCCAGGTTCCTCTCCGGCAAATGCAGGACCACATCCACAACTGCTCCTGCCATGGACCTGCAGAGGCAAAAGGGGCCTTACACAGCAAAAAAAGACTCCCCAGAAGTATTCAGATGCAGTTTTGTGTACTTTATCTACGTGAAAGCCCTCAATCCTGCATCAGCATGAGAGGGAAATTTATAGAGAAAGATGTTTCCTTTTAAGGTTCAGGGCTGCCTGTTTTAAACAAGACTCTGTAAGTTGCAACGCTCTTGAACTAGCAAGTCAATTGGTGGAAATTTAAGCTGACAGTGATATTTTAAATATTAATTTGAAAAAAATAGTGCTGCCTAAAAAATAATACTATTATCAAATAACTGATTATGATTTTTTTCCTGGGTTTATGTAGATCAAAATTATGTGCAATCACTGAGAAAGAAGTCTCAGTTCAGTAAGGTCCCTTAAGCAGAGCTGTGATTTAAACACTTGAGTAATCACTGTTTAGGACTACTCAGATGTTTACTGAATGGGGACCAAACTGCATAAAGTGCAATGAATTAAACTGCAATCTTACCTAATTAACAATCAACAAACTTGCACAAATTGATCTTATTTTGCATCATTACTATTTAATGCAATGGACTGTGGAATTTGAATAGAAAGAGCGGAAGTTCAGTTTTGTGACACTAAGCTCACCGTTTCATGAAAAAATATGATGAAAATAGAGAAAGTATTTTTTAGGAAAAAGACAACCCTTGCAATTCACAAGAACATTTAAAACTAAGGAATACACTATAATCAAGAGAAAATGAACATGAAATTGTTGTGAAGCCTGACATATTATTGGAAGAACCCTGTGTTTTCATCCTGGGACTGGTATGATATGGTAGTTTTGTGTGGAAAGAGAACAGAACACACCTAAGATTTAAGAAGTCAGGCCTCTTTAAATTATAAAAATGACATTTCTGTTCCAAGCTATTTATTTTAACAAATTCTTGTCCATCGTCCCCCACACAGGCTGGAGGACACATGTGGCAATGAGACATCCTCCACGCAAACACATCACTTACTGAAGTAACAAATGACAAAATGGCATAAATAAGCAAGCAAGCAAAGATGACTGTCATCACACCCTGATCCTCATGATGTCTAGTAAAGCTATTAGTAAACTCAGCAGCCCATGTCTGTGGGAATATTTCCTGTTGCAGTTTTATTCTGCAATGCCTTAAAGAAGGAAGCCAGCAAAAAGAAGAAAAATAAAAGGGACATTTCGAGGGCATGCAGTTAGAAGGGGTAGTGAATTAAAAGTGAGGGGAAAGGGTAAAAGAGATGAAACAGTACAACTCCAATACCCATAGCATTTGGATCAGCTTAAGTTTGCTACAGGGGCACCCAGAACCATACTGAATTTAAACAAGAGGTCAGCACATGTCTGTGAAGATGGAGTTGTGGTTTTTGCAGTCTGTTAAGCAATCTTTCTTTCACAGTTAACAAGAAAGAGCAAAGGTGTTTGAGAGGCTGTTAGTTTTTATCTACAGCTGGAGCAAAGCCATCTCCCATCTGAAAAGTCACCAGTGATAAACATCAATTAAGAGGAAAACAATCACATGTTATAAATGTGTCTGGCCAGCAGTGAGCAGGTACCCCACAGAACCTCCCACAGTCACCACCCCCTGGTAAAGGAGCAGATGTGCCCTGGCAGCTACTTTAAACTTCACAACAGCCCAGGGGAAAGGAGAGACAGAAGGGAAAGTAATCTTATGTGGGGGAGAGCAGTAAAGCTCCACCACAGAGACAGTAAGAATCATGCAAAACCTCTTGCACACAAGTTTTCATCCTTACTCTGTTGACAAAGTATGAAAAGTTAATGAGTCACTCAAATATTGTAGGGTATAGGCAGAAGTATTGTGGAACTACTTAGTAAGGCACTGTTTCCACATAGATGTATCTCTTACAGCACAAGCATTTTGAGACAAAGATTTTTGGGAGTTGTGTTTGCATAATAACTGTGTTTGCATAATATGTACAAACTATCATAAACAAATATGCAAACTTCTGTGGTTGCTGATTTCCATATCATTGTACAACTCATTAAAATTCTCTATCATTTCAGTTCTCTCTATACATTGATAAACTTAAAATTTAGGTCCCAAACTGGCAATGACTGATGTGTCTTTTCAGTTTTCCTCACAGGGTAAATGAGTCCAGCAAAGTTGGTAGAACCATACAGCTGTATTAAATGAAGTTGTAGGAATTTATTTATTTATTCAATTAAATTCAGTGTGATAGCAATAATGTAAACTGTCTTAAGAGGTCTCAGACATCAGCTCTAGCAAGATGCTAACAGGAGACAATATGCCACACATAAAAGATAGAAATTATACATAATTTGCCCCTACAAACAAATGGCCCAAACTCTATAAATAATGAACTTTCTACACATTAATCATGCACAAAGATATCAAAAGCAAAAAGGACTCAGTCTGAAAAACACTGATACTAGAATTAAGATACTATAAAATTTGTGAAGACTGTTGAACATGTCAGAAATAAACTTAAAATGAAGCAGAATTTTTGAAAAAGACCTCAAAAATATTTCTAATACAAGACAAAAAATGAAGCACCTGTCAGAAACGCAAGCACACTCACACACACTCACCTACGCACACACTGAAGGGGGGAGGCAACAGCAAAACTATGATGTTATTCTACAATATAAATTTGCAAGAAGGCATAACATATGCTGGCACATCTGAGTTCAAGTAGCATTCTTACCTGAAGTTCCTGGGTAGCAGATATAACAGACAGAAAAACAAATAGAAAGAATCTATGTAAAATTACTGCATTAAAGACATCATAGACAAACATTTGCCTACAACTTTAACAAATATTATCACAGAAACTTCAACTCTTCAGGATACCTTTTAAGTTTGAAAATAACTATTGCTTGCTTTCACATATTTAGGAAATTTCAAACAAGTACACCTTGTGGTCTGGGGATGATCCAAGCATCACTGGCCTGTTTAAATCATACAGGTTTTTTTGAAAGACGGATGTTGCTCTTGCTAGCTTAAGTCTTCTAACACTTTTTTTTCATGTTTATGAATACACCAAATTCAGATATGACATAAATGATAACACTTCCAACTCAGTCATTAGAGAAGTAGCCTTTTATACCAGGCCTGAATTTATTTTTAGAACAGTAGTAAGTCAAGTCTGAACTAAACTTTAGAATGCAGTCCACGGCAATTTAAAAACCACTAAGAAAAATTCAACATTTTAAATTTTACTTCATATAAAACTAGAGAAGCTTAGTTCTGTTTCATGACCAATTTAAGATGATTAGCATATCAATTAGTTCAGGCCTCAGTCTTGAAGCTGGCCACATGTATAAAAAAATCTTTGCAGAGCCACAGTCCATGAAAGTAAATTAATTTTAAAAGGAATTGTTATGCACAAATATATATATTCTCTATATGATTTTAATGGTTGGAGAGAAAGAAGAAATTCCTGAATTTCAGTGGGCAAAAAATTATCAAGTGATGTTCAGTCAAAATTGCAGTCCTAGATCCTTGTAATACCTTGAAAGCTTTTAAGACACAGAAATTACTGCAGCCAGTATATTTTTGCCAAAGAACCTAGCATTATTGTTTCATCATTTATGCTTGTTTGGAACATTGAAGCTCCTTCAATATTTGTCTAATGTATTTTCAACCATTGCTGCCAACTACCCTTTTGGTTTGGTTTTTTTTTTTTTTTTCTTCCTTAGCAAAGTCATGGGCATCTGTGAGCCAAGATTACTAATTTTGATACAGAAATTCCTGACTTGGAAAAATAAGGACTTTGGGAAATTTTTTGTCCCCATTCCTTCATCCTTTCTCTTCATTGGAAAAAAAAAATTTCAGATGTACATGAGTTCACCTCCGAGGGTTCTGTTTACCTTAGAATTATTTTACTACTGTAATACAAATAGGTAGAAAAATTAATATTTCCTCCTGTGCACATGTTCTTCTCAGGGCTGAGTGATAATGGAGAGAATTCATATTAAAATCAAGTCCAGATTATGACAAGTTATTAGGTTTGCTGAACATCTGAGCCTTAAGTCTTTCAAAAGAACTAAGAGTTTCTGAACTTTTAAACAGCAACAAAATTGTTAGACTTGTTTGGCAATGGATATTAATTTTTGGCCTTTCCCGACCAAATAGAGAGAAATACCCCAAGTTTGATATCAGCAAGGCTAAAGGGTGTAGCCTCCAAAAATTTATCAGTTCTTCAACTTTTTCCCTTCAGCAGTTTCAGCTCAAGGTGAGCTGACGGGCTTCACCTGTCAAGACTTGATCTGGGTGCTCAGGATTTTGTTTAGCTCCTGCATGAGATGATGAAATCACAGACACCTCAGCAGAGTGGAAGGTACATCTCTAAGTGATTTCATCGGCAGCTGCAGGAATAACAGCAGCCTGAAGGCCTGAATTAATGTTTCGGAGGGTTCCTTATGAACCAACAGCTTTGGAACAATCTCATTTTATACATTTTTAATCAGCAAATATATGTATTTTGTTGGCAATGTAGACCTTTATAAATAGTATTTAAAATAATTTCACTTAAAAGTAAATTCACCGAGAAGGTACTAGAACAGACGGTTTATTTTCCAGTAACAGTTTTGCAGTGTTTCCTAAAGTAGATTCAGAAAGGAAGGGTGTGGTAGTCTTTTTACTGTTATGCTACCGAAATAAACACTAAGTGAACATCATAAATAATCTGAACTTAAAACTACATTTATAGTTAAACAGTTAAAGTTTCATGTAACAAGAAGAGAAGTGTTTAGCAGAAGGAGTATAAAAGTTTTAATAAAAAAGCTGTTTCAGAGAAAATATACCGTACCTCCCCATCTTCCAGCTCAACATCTAGGAAATCAAAGTCCCTAAAGACTCTGAATTGTTGTTCACTGTTTGAATCATCCATGTTCTCCTGCTCCCTTGTTCCGTCTTCTGAAGAGACCAAGCTCGTCTGGTGCTCAATCAGATCCAAATCACCACAGGAAGAAAAAATCACCTACAATTCAAAGGATTTCTTTTGTTACAAACTGTTCCCTCTGGTTGTTTCTTCCTAAAAGCTGTAATTGGTTATTCAGAAGACTGTATTTCCAGTACACACCTAATTCCTTCACGGAGTATTTTTAGAACACTCTTTATTATTTATGTTGGACAGGTGCCTTCAGATTAAACTCGTACAAAGAAACAACTTCATACTGTGGGAACACATCCAAGAATATTACAGCTACCTCCTAATGGCTGCAGATTGATGTTGCCTGGATGTTTGTATACATACATAGGAACAAAATTCAGAGAACTTAGCAGAGAAAATACTGTCAAGGGGATGATATACTAAGTTCATTTCAAAAACCCCTCCAGTAAACAAGTTGCTAAAAAATATGGCAAGATTAGAAAATACAACAAGGTATATTTTTTTCTTTCCTACTGAGTAGACTTGTATCTGAAATTTAGTTGCAAAAATTAAACAGTTCCTGTCTTGCAGAAACAAAGGACCTGTTCTCCATAATATAAGTGACATATACCATGTTTAAAAACATTCAGAAATTTTCCTTTTTCTGTACAAAATATTTAATAACTATTTTAAGAGCTTCCCACCATGGGTGATCAATCATCCTTTTCCTGGCACCAGATAATATTAATTTTTAAAGAGTAACATCAAAACTACTGTCTAATGGAAAAATCAGACACAGACACTCTTTCCCCTCTCATTTTATTTCTCTACTTTAATTTTTTACTCTATAAGGGTTCTGGATTGGCAATACAGAGGTCATTACTCGCTACTCGCTGAGACAGCATAAGTAAAACCTACAGCATCACAGATTCTCACAGGAAAACCACACAAAGCTCTGACAGTGAATCTTCTTTAAGTGAAAGAGCCATTCACTCTCTGGTCCATATGCTGAGAAACACAGCCTGGGCCAGTACAGAGGGTAATGACAGCAGTGACTTCAAAACTACGCAAATCTGGTCAGCAACTCTGAGAAACACAGTTCTCCACTTTCAACGCTTAGGACATGATTAAATAAAAAACTGGTCAATACAAGGTTACTTACTGAAGGGTTTTTACTCAGCCCAACTTCCTGACCACACAGGGAAAGGACATGCACCAGCTTTTCCTTTGTCCTTTTCTAGAAAACAAGATGTTTTACTCAAGTGAGCATTTTTTTAACCATCCATTCTCCCTGTGGCTAGAAACATACATTAGAAATTTTTAATTAGGAGGAACCAACCGAAGAATTAGTCATTAAATGCTCAAAGGATTGCTTTCAGAGCAACTATGCATCAAGGAAACATAAAAATAGCCGTTAATGATTCTGCTGTTTATTATATTTAAATTAGTCTATAAATTCCATTGAGTATAATAAGGAAACATTGGATCATATGCATCACTTCAAAAAGACAGTTCAGAAGTCTAAAATTAAGCACATGCATAATTTTTTTTTGCAGAATTGGGCCTGAGTCACTGCTATATAACCTACCATATCAAAAAAGAGAAAAGAGCAATAAATATGTTTATTCTGCATGACCTTATGTTAACTGGAAGATAACCAAAATCATTAAGGTAATCAAACATCATGTCTAGGAAAATTGTTCTTTTTATTCAATATCCCAAGAAAACAACTTTAAAAGTTGCACAAGCTATCTACCTGCTCCCCTTGCTAATATCTGAACCCATCTGTCATTTTTACTTAAATCTGACCTAGACTTAAGCGGTCTTAAAGAGATGCATTTCCTGCAAGTTGAAAGAAAAACAGCTTTGGGATAGAAGATGGATATAAATCAGTCCATTTTTGAGTGTCCAAGAAAGACACTCAGCACTTAGGGTCAGATGTTGTGCTGCCTCTGCCCCAGGCAGGCAGGGGCACTGCACAGGGCACAGAGGGCACAAGAATTTTAGGACCCAAGTATGTGTTAATTCAGCTGCTCTGACTGCAACTTGCTAATGAATAGTGGGTTACCTACCTGAGAGGACTGGGGTCTCTTCCAGCTCACAGGAACAAGGACGTTGGAGTTAGATCCTGATGAGGTTGAAGAAGTACTTCGGGTGACAGCCATTGCCCTGGGTTTACCATCTCGCCCAGAAGAACTCTGCAGCTCATCATACCGTCTCCCAATAATTGGAGTCTTAAATAAAGAGAAAATATTCAGTAGCACCCTGCTTCAGGATGAACTTAGAAGAGCCATATTGCCCCAGTTGAAGGAAAAGATTATTTTGAAGATCATATACAGGTATAAAACAAGGAGTGCAGCAAATTTCACATCATTTGGTATGTTTCTTATTTTCCACTGTCAATGTCTGAGTAACAACTGCCATACTTAGTAGCCAGAGCTTATGTTCATGGATAGATAATACTCAAAGCAACTGTCACTAGTTCCTGACATAAGAACCAGCAAAAACCCCAGCAAGTTTATGAAGTTAATTTCAAATCTGTACTTCTTGCATATTTAATTTTTTTTTTCTGAAGTGTGTTGAACACTTTGGCCCTTTTCCAACAGGCACTGAAATGCTTTCTTGGATTGACAATAGGATGGCTCAGCATTTTCGAGAACCATACTGACAGGAAAGCAAATAGTACCATATGACTTTTTATGCTTGTATTTCCTTTTAACCTCAACAGCTCACTATTATCTATATGAAATAATCTATAATGCTGCAAACAATTCTGTAGCTTCATACAATAAAGTGAGTTGCCCATTTAAGTCAATAGGACCATTCAGTTCTATAAAGTTACATAGTGCACAGGATTTGCAGGATAAAGACTGCTGTAAGAGAGCCCAGTCAGAAGTCAGAATTAAGGTGTTAAGTAGCAAAACTACAAAAAGTACCTCTGAAATATCAAAATGAAACTCCAAAGTCTTCCCTGGTAGCTCCTTGGAGGCACTGTTCCACACTCGATGTATTTCCATTTTTGAAAGATCACTATGTTGATAGGAAGGTAGAACTAAACTGGCAGAACGAGAAACTACCAATTTCAGGATGTTCAAGGCTTCTCTCCAGTGAATGCTCTAGAAATAATATATTTACTCAGCAATCAGAAAGCAAGATTCACACACATTTAAGATTATTTACATTTTATAGTCGTATTTTTTACCACATAATTAAAATGTAGAATTGGAATATCCCTATTCTTTGTCTCTCTTGGCCAGTGACAAGGTGCACAATTGCAGAATAATTTAAACAACAGAGACCAAGACTTTCCTAAGGTGTCACTTTCAGGGAACGGGCCAGCAAGCCGGGAGACTGTGGACAAAGCCAACTTGGCAGAGGAATTAAAATCTCCTACCTGAATGTCTTAATCAGTATGAATAAATACAAGGGCCATAGCAGAATCCCCATTTAATAAAAAAGGTGACTTGACTCAAGTTTTTACCTCTGTGAATTTCTAGTTCCCATACATTTTTCACTTGTCAAGAATTAGGTACAGAGGTCGTCTCCCTTGTGCTAATAATTAAAGAATGGTCACTCAGGCTCTGAGTGGTATTAAGGTTTCTCCAAGGTACTCCAAGGCTGAAGCCTAACCTTTTCCCCACAGTGAACACACAGCTGGGCATCTTCTCTGGGGATGCACAGGCCAGGAGGCATCAGGACGTTTATGAACTTTGTACCACACTAGGCACTTGAAGCCCTCCCTGCTAATCTAGGCTTAAATTCTTACACAGAAAATCAACTTACGATAGTAAATGCTGCGAAGTTCCTATAGTAATATAAAAAAAGACATGGTATTTACCTGTACATATTTTTCAATGGTTTTTAGCACTTCCATGTTAAACTGCTTCACAGGGATAGCTGACAGGTCCATATAACTAAGAAGACTGTAGATCATCTGTAAGAGGGACTGTTGCATACTAGGAAGGCCCTTTTCTAGTAGCTGTTAAAAGGAAAGTGAATTTAACAAAATTTTGAGACATTTCTTCTTAAGTAAAAAGCTACTAGTTTCACAAACACCAATTGTACTCTTCATCTCTCTTCAGTCACTGATTTTGCAATGCCATTTTACAATAATTTCACAATTGATGATGATACAGGCATGAAGTAAAAAACAGCTTAAGTTGGGAGCTAAATGCCAGCCTGTTTTATTTTATATATGCCTGCCCTAACTTATCCAGAGAACACATTCAGCAGTTGAGTAAACTGGTAGGTAAAAGTTACACTGTAATTGGGTAAGCACATCCAATAAAAACAGTGGAGGATCTTTTTATGTCTACATTTGCTGGAAGTCAGTGAGAAAAAAGAAAACATGCTGAAGAAACAAAACTACTACTATTCAGACATCAATAAATATTTATCAAATATACTTCACTGCCAGTGCTCACTGGCTGTAAGTGCCAAAGAAACATTTTCTATTTAGGAGGAGGTGGAGTCCTTGGGCTCTCTTACTGTAGAGATTAATAAAAAGAAGGGCTTGATCTAAACCCTGGAATTTTCAGACACCCAAGTGTAGATCCTGGAATACCACAATGAACCTTGGAAATGTAACTGTGCTCATACATACACGTGACAGTAATTCCAGAGGCATACGGACAGCCATGATTTGTTTGTATATGTGTGAAAATACCTCAGCTGAAAACTTCCTGGAAGGCAGGATGTTCTTTCACTGGTGACAGGCACTGTCCCACCTCATAAATTTCAGAGGCAATCAAATGTTATTGCTGGAGGTTACCAGAGCCTCAATACTAAACACCATCCTCCCAATTCAGGCTGACAAAAAAGTTGTAACGCTGGCTACTAGAGTTACTGGAATCTAGAAAACAATTGCTTATAAAAATTCTAAGCTGCCTTGTGCCTTCCATCAGAGAAAAATTTCAATTCTTATCCAAGTGGACTTTAGTAATTTTTTAGATATCCTTCTAAGGGTATAGAAGGATAAGGCCTCTCCTTTTATTAAATGAGAATGCTTCATGCCAGTGAAAATGGAACCTATCTTATCCCACTAAATATCTTCCAGTTTCTTTCATCAGCAAAAGTGAGTAGCAATTAGTGATTCATAAAACAAAGCAAGCAAATTCCATTAACAGCACAATAAAGGGAACTCACTATACTTATCTATTCCTCCACAAATAGACAGTAGGAATTTTTAAATTAAAGGTACTACACAGCAACGTGCTTCAGCCCTTAGATACCTTCAACCCCTCAGATACCTTTACTGAGAGAGAAAATATGCTTAGAAATTCTTCTTCAAAACAGGGTTACCGAGTTTTTTTCTGCCTTCTATTAGGCTCTTGCAATGGAAAGTTTGATTCCTTGTTTGCAAATAGTTTATGTGATCCAGCACATCAGCCAGTATACCACTTCAGTGTAGGATTAGAAGAAACTATCTGGATGACAGAAAGAAGCTGTTTTGTTCTCCAACAGAGGCTACTGCATCAGACAATCCCTTTCGGGATAGGAAAAGGAATTCTTGGGAAATAATGGGAATTTTGTCTCAACTGCTGATTAGAAAGCTGTTATAGGAACCTTATCTCTGAAAGTTTCTAATTTCTATTACAGTTTGTATAAATTTGTTGTCAAAAGAATTCATTGACCGAAACAGCTCTTGGCTCTTAAACTTGACATATTTATGTCAGTTTTCACTTGCTCAGATGAATGTATGTGGCGGTTGGTAGTCCAAGTGTGTACTTAAATACATAATGAATTTGTAGTAAGAAAGAGTATTTTGGTTTAAAAAAATAATAGCAACCTTAACATGCATTTAGTACAAAATTAATTCTGTTGCTGCCAGAAGTTACAAAAATAGCAGCAAGATGGAGTTGTGGTAATGCATCATTTGGATAAGAGAATTCCAGGACAAAGAGTTTCCACTGAATTTGTAAGAAGAAATACAACTGTTTCTCAGATTTTTTTTTTTTTGACTCTTGTACACATGACGTTTTTTTAGGAATTGTGGATTCCTCTCTTGTGTGTGGCTACTGTTGAGGTCTTATCTGGGTTTAGGAATCCACATCGCATTAGCAAGATTTGCCCCATTCCTGAAGCAGCAGCTAACCCAGAACTAAGTGGAGAAGAGAGCCTTCTCTTTCAAGGGCTGCTTGTGCTGCTACTGCAGGAGACAGTTCCCTTTGCCCCTCCCGATCTGGCAGAGGGTGTGAAGAAAAGACTCAGCTCTGAGGCAATGCCATGCAGTCAAACAAATGTTTTGAGGAAAAAAAGAGGACATTTCAAAAGCCATGTCTGATAGACAAGCCATTACTGGGATAAATGCCTGATCTAGGGCATGCTTCCCCTTGAGATATAGATGGTTTAGTTTCTACTGATTCTTTGGTTTTGAACAGGTTATAAATGCTTATATTTTGATCACAAGCAATACTCCATCTAACAAGGAGGAGGTGGAAAAATCTACCACAAACACATTACTACGCACTATGGATTCTTGTCCCTTCTCTATTAATAGCATTAGCTATTTAAATTTGAGCATGACCCTGGACTTAATGAGTCACTAGTTTAACATGACCCGTGTCAGTTCAGATATACTCCTAGAATGAGTGTGCTGTCATGATAAAAGTTCAAATTTTAAAAATTTATCTGCAAAAATCTAGCATAAAACCAAAGTAAGCTTTCAGTAATATGTTTGTATGCTGATCTGATTTTGGTTGTGGAGGTTGAGAGTTCCACTGCACTATTGAATAGTGACTTTTCCTCATCTGTAGATTGAGATTTCCCAGTAGTTTTCTAGAAGAAATTATAATTTTTCATGAATGGAGCATACGTCAAACTCAGTAAGGAGCACTATTTGTCACTGTAAGATTTGGATAATAACAGAGCTGAAATGTCTTGTTTTATGCTAGAATCATACCCCTTGATGACAAACCTGCCATCAAACAGGTTAAATACAAAGTTTTGTCTGAATGGCAATAATTGAAACTTCTACCTTCTGCTGAGAGCATTTGTTTTCATAGTGTTAACTTGTGGTACAACCGTCTCCTTCTGAAGCTATACCTATGTTTGGGAAGGTCACTCTTGCAACACAATTTCCTTTGTTATTCTTAAGCACTGCCTGTCTCACAATTTCCCTCTGTCCCAAGTGCTGGGGACTGAACCAGGACTGTTAAAGCTCGAGGCTGTGTATGGCTATAACATTCAAGTGCAGGTTGTCCAATGGGGCTGTTAACCTATTTGGCTTTACCTACTGACAGAGTATCCCACAGCTGCTTTACAGGAGACAGGGGCACATTGTTTATCCTGGCCTGGGGATTAACTAAGAAGAAAAGAAGAAACATTCTGAAAGCTGGAAGAAAAATATTTCAAGGCCACAGCAGGCTGAATAAGATGGTTTCTTGTCTCCTGCTACTCCACCAGACTGGCAGCTACTCTACGCCCATATAAATATTCTCCAGACATGACTGAACAGAGCTGCAGTCAATGTAAATACAGAGAAAGGAAGTCAGTGCTTACAACTCTGTCATCCTGCTGCTGATGGTGCTGTGAGGAATGTGTCTTAATTACAGTAAAAGACCTGCCTGGCTTGCTGTTGATACAGTAGGTGGTGCCAGTCTACAGCAAGGGGAACCACACAGAAAAGAGTCTCCACAGGCACGTCTCAACCCATTTCAAGGGGAGCAAGATCACGAGCAATGGCCTTTGCAGAGATGGTGCAGCACTAGTGACCGTACAGAGAGCACTGAAGGGAAAACAAAGGGGCAAACACTTTCCTAAGGCTGGGAAAGCAAAGGAGAAAAAATACGAACACTTACACTTTTATAGCATTTCTTTATTACAAATATAGTTTTTATAGCATTTTTATTAGAAATACAAGCTTCTGTTGTGAAGAAGACACTTGACTCTGGAGGGTTCAATGTCATAAAGAGCTCTTGATTTGAAGAGATAATAGTTCTCCAGAGTCTTTGGACTTGAAAAGAGACTGAAAAACCTCAAGGTCCTGTTTTAGGTTCCTACAGGAGAATCACGGCTTTCACCATCAGTTAAGATCATATGTGATTGTTTACTTAGAGCCTCCATGTGCAAACAAGGTGAAGAATTGCAGCTTGAGGTAGCAGGGCCTGGTTTGCTCTGAAGCCTTAAGTGAGTGTGGGAGCAGCCCCTGGCCTTTCAGGCTCTTAAAAATTTGTGAGTAGCCAGCATCAGAGATGCCTGAGGAGTTTTTATAGATCCTTTAGCAGAAGCTAGTTAATTTATGTAGAGAGGTGGGTGTCAATCTCTTCTCCAGAGTACCAACTGATAGTGTAAGAGGAAATGGTCTCAAGTTAGGCCAGGGAAGGTTTAGATTGACTGTTAGGAAAAAAATCCTTCATGAAAACATTAGCCAAGCATTGGAACAGGCTGCTCAGGAAAGGGGTGGATTCACCATCCCTGGAGGTATTTAAAAGATGTATGGATGTGGCAGTGAGGGAAATGGTTTAGTGGTGGACTTGGCAGTGTTAGATTTGGGGTTGGACTTGATGATCTTAAAGGTCTTTTCCAGCCTAAAAATGATTCTGTGATTTTGTGAATACAGAACTGTCTTCTCCCCGGATGAGAGGGGAGACTGAAAGCAACTCAGGAGGGAAGGGATAAATCTGAGAACCCTGTAAGAAAATGTTGTCCTGGAAGTGATCTGACAATGGGGTCAGAATATCAAGCAGCGTTGTGCTAAAGAGCAGAACTGAACCTTGGATCCCCAGTAACAGCACTGCATCAGCACTATACTCCACACGTGAAAAATGTTAGGAGTAAGCAATGAAGACGGGAAAGCCTTTGCAGCAAGATGATACCATTCAGTATTAGAGGAATGCATACAAATTTGCATCAAGAATCAGATCCTTACATAGCAGACAATACCTTATTATGCTGCTAAACCCTTGTGGAGACGGTCTTCTGATTTTCCTCAATGGGATCTAAATAAATGTCCAGTTTCCTCTCGTTTTCACAGTGGAAAATCCAGCTGGCTGATGAAGGAATCTGCTTTCAGATGTATCAGCTTTTGGTTTAGCATTCAATATTGATTTTTAAAGTAATTCTGGTTTTTTTCTGCCAATTTCTGCTTTTAATTTTTAATTATAAATAACACCTACAGAGCTCCCAGTACTTTGCTGGCACACTTCATCTCTTTGGGCTGTTGGGCAACAGAAGAGTTAGAACAGTAAAAAGTTTTTGAAAACTTACCTCAGCCAAATATGTAACCATACTCAAAGTAATATCAGCAAATGCTTCATGAAGGTAACGGCAAACCACGTTTACCCAGGTAGCACAGTCCCTGGTATAGCTGTGTGTTTTATAAAGGGTCATGACGTGTGCAAGATTTGATAGCTTGGGATTCTTCTCCTCCAAACAAACCTAATGAAATATAAACATCAAAACATATCAAGAACAAGGCAACTGCATTTACAGGGTTTGAGGATGTACAAAACAGTAAATGATTTGGATACCTGAGCAATCCTTTCGGCTATATCTTTACAAAACTGGTTTGGGCTCTCAAAATGCTGAATTAAATGGGGCAGGAGACACAAAACATTCAGTGGAAATCCTAGAACAGGAAAATATAGAACAAAATGTATATTTTGGACAGCAAGAGCCACAGTGATCTTTAAGCTGGTGTTCCACAGGAGGTCACAGTTTCAGTATTAACATTAGCCATAAACTCACACAGACCCTGTCAAGTTGTTCACACCACTGGCCACACCACATTTGCCTTAAAGGGGCCTTAATTTGAAAATCCAGTATGTCATTTAGGCAACAATACTCTTGTAAAGCATGAGCCTATTTCTGCAAACACTACTGCACATTCCTGTTCGAGATAATTTTTATCTTTTCCACTTAACTGGCTTATTGACAGTCTCAACCAGTGGCATTTTCACTACAGCTGCTAAAACACAAAAAGAAATCCAGTGAGTATTGATTAATAAACAACTGTTCTGGTCAGCTGCCAGGCACTGTTTCGATTATTTTATACTGTTCAAGGTAATAATAACGAATCACAATTCTGATATAGCAGGTCAGTGGGTACTTTTGAAGCTAGGACATAGCTCCTGCACCAGGTTCCAGGTGCTGTAATTAATTAAATGCTGTCTGAAACTGGGATTCAGCTCTTCTGCACCAACTCACAGCTCAAGGTAGCTGATGAACTACCTGCAGCAGGTGTAACAGAGAACTCTAACAAAAGCTGCTCTAGTTCAGGTGGGAGCTCAGAAGTCAGCTAATTGTATCTGGACACAATCTGTTTTTTGAAAAGAAAGAATTTGTTCTATGAAAATAATTTTCTAACCATTCATTCCCTCTCATTCTACACAATTAAACAAGCTGCTGAAATTAGGATCATGGTTTCCCTACTCTTCCTCTGTATTCAGGGAAAAGGAAAGATGCCTCCAGATGGTACTGTCACAGCAATTCAATGTGTGAATTGCCCAGCCAAAGTGTGGAGCGCAGGCACCACACAGGTACTTAGAGACAGGCAGGCTGTTCATGGCATTCATCCCTTTACTCTGTCTAGGCTTGTTATGACTTAGTTGTGAAGCCTGGACAGTTGTCTAAGTATCTGTGCTTCTGACCAAAAAGAGGAGTAAAAATCTGGAACAATGCAGAAACTCTCTTCAAGACATATAATTAAGAAGTGGTCACAACCTCAGCTAAATAATGGGGAATTTCAAAATGTTATCTTATTTCCTTGTAACCCAGGCCTCTCTCCTCACTCACTATTGTGCTATTGTAGTTTATCTAGAGTGTACAAGAGTTTTTGATGTTTTTATTTTTAGAGAAAATTTCATGAAACACTAATTTAAAATCAAGCAGTTTGACACAGCCTGAAAACAACAGGAAAACTGACCAAAGTAGGTAATAGAAGTTTTGACAGTATCTCCTTACATGTTTACTTCGTCAGCGCTTAGAAACTTTATATGCTGCTAAACCCTAGGACTGAAATGCTGAATAACACATGATTTCTCTCCTCCAAAACCTTATTGTGCAATAGATTCACTTTCTAGAAACAGGTCATTATTTCTATGAAATTTCAAAAAAAGCTCACCCAACTCAAGCAAAAGTACATTATACTCTATTCAAAGAGAAAGAAATTTGCTATTTTTGGTTTTGTTCAGAGAGGTCTGTCACCAAATGTCAATGCAACAGAAACTGAAGGAGAGGAAAGCATAATGGTTTTACCTATAGCTTGAGAGGAATCCACCATGGATATTCGAGACACTGGTGTCAGCAAACTAAAGAGCTGGAGTGTGAGATCAGTGGTAGTAAGGGAGGTGAATCCTTTCAGGAGTAGCTGCTGAAGTCCTGAGAAATCTGCCCATTTCAGCTGCCCTTGCAGCTTCTCTAACTTCTCCCTGTTTTCAGCTTTGTCTAGTGGCAAATGAGCCAGAAGTTTATTCAGCAACCGCAGTGCCATTAGGTACTCAAACTCAAAATCTGATTCCATCAAAGCCACAGCAACCCAGAAGATGGTGGCCAGTAGGTTGGTTGGATTGTTAATATGGGATGGATCGGTGAGACTGTCCTTTAGAGAGGATGAACTTCTCGTTTTAGAGGACAGGCCTTGCTGCGTGCATGCTTGAATTCTGTCTAGTGTGGCACTGCGTGGTGGGTCCGAGGACTTGTCCACATCTCCAAACTTTTTGGGTACAGAGAAGCTCCTCTGGTGTCTACTTCGCTCAGCAGTGGCTGTGTTGCCACTTGCAGGATTCACATTCAGCTGCCCTGTGCTCTTCCGGTTTGCGGTCAGTTTGGTGTTTGATGTTAAATCTGGTGAAGATGAACTGAAACCAAGATACATAACATCCATCACATTGTGTGAATGCACAGCTTGAAAGGGTACACATTGGATGCAAGCTGAGTATTTATCAAACTGTAAATAAATATTTAAATGGGAAAAGTACAACACAAAACCATCTTTTGCAGCCTGCCTTCTTTTTTCCAGAAGACAGATCCAGGCCCACAGACATGACAGAAATGAGATTCACATGGCACTACACCAAACCAGAGCAGGATAGCCTACAGTCTAGATAGGCAAGAATGACAAGGGGATAAGAAATACAGAGCTGTAAAGTGACTTATGGCAATTCCCAATGCAACAGTGGCAGAAGTGAAAACAACTTTGGTCTTTAAAATGTCCTCATCAATGGAGGAAGCCCTGAACTCGGCACAGCTGCTGGCAAATGCAACTGCTTACCGGGTAATGTGAGAACCGTGGACAGAAAATACAGCATATCTTAAGCACAACCACAAATACAACACATTATCCTCAAGAAACCTGTCATGTGGTTGCCCAGGCTCTTGCCAGTACAAGTCCTCCAGAAAACTTGTTGTCATTGCATCCTCCCCTGCCTGTATCCTAAGACCTCTTCAAGATGGTTTACGGAAAGTGTAGGTGTTTCAATTTCAGTGACTAATGCCTCCTCATGGACTACCATGTGATGATCGAAACAATACCTATCAATTATCTGTACAGATGAACACGCTGTGTTGATACAGAAAAGTGAAGTTTGTTCTAGAGAACAGCTAATTCGTGACTCTCTGATCCCATTCCTACCTCATACAGTATGAGTCTCTACTGTCTATAGTACTTGAAGAGAATCTTGTCCTACAATTAAGTGTCAGGGTAAAATATATCGCATCCCACTGCTTTCTGGAGTGTTTCCTATTCTTTGTTCCATCTTGCTCTCTGCTGAAACGTGCACTAAAGAAAGATAAACAGCTCTTAGTTTAGAAAGTAGAAGTGTATTTACCCTGTTCTACCCTGTCCCAAGGCACTCCTTGGGTTCTGCCATGGCACAGCACCCTGCCTGCTAGCTTCAGAAATGACAGCCCTGGTATTTTTGGGCTGCATGTAAAGCACAGTAACTTACAGATATTAACAAAAATGTTACCTATTCTGTTGTTACTATTAGGAGTCAGATAGTCATTCATGTCCCTCAGTACTATCAACAGCCACGTTACAGAAGGAGCCTGTGACTTCCCTCCATGTACAAAGGTCTACTTTCAGGCCAAGGTTTCATAAAGATGGTCGATACCTCAAGCAAAATCCATGTCTACATGGGACAAAATTCTCCCTAGTTTTATTGAGGAGAATAAACCATGATCATTTACTTCTTGGGGAATACTTCACCTGAGAATGACATGTTGTATGAAACCAGTATTACAAAACCCATGATCCTTCACAGATACATTTCCAGGTATATGATACAAAGGTGCAAAAATAAAATATTTTTAAAGGAAGTTAAAGTAGGTTATAGCCAAGTGGCAGAAAAGTAGAATTTACAACACATTGTGAAGTTTTATAAGTTCCATCAACATTATTTCAACTATGGCTAAATTTGGTTGAAATGTGCTCATAGTCTGGTTCTGGGAAGGTCACAAATGAGCTCAGTCTTACGAAAATTGTTTTTTCAATGCAGAACTGCACACTTAATGTCATGAAAAATTGAAAAAAATACAGTTAGGAGAACAGATTCTTACCGTGATAACACCGTCAAAAGATCACTGTTCTTCAAACAGTCAGACAGATTATCCACTGCAGCTTCCAAAGTAAGCAGTGCCTCCATTACATACCCCTGTCAATGCAGGAGGTTAAGCATTTTAACAAAGGCATTCAAAAAAGTAACATTTAAAAATCTTCAGTTCATAAAAGGAACAGGCACCTACTGAAAACCTATAATTTCTCCTGAAAAAACCCCAACATTCACATCAAAGCCACTGCCCTGAACATTAAAATGTCACTACAAGTGTGTTTTATTTCCTGCCTCTGAATGATCTATGAAGGTATGCAAGAAGGGCACATATCTCATCAAGGGATTGGTAATGGCACACTGAACCTCTGACTTGCAGGTCACTGATTTAAATTCTGCACAAGCAGTCGTGACAGAGTATTACTGTCATCTTGTGGCAGTTTCATTACCTAGGTAAAATATGGACGTGATGTCAGTCTATTTCTTTCTGAGAGCCATTATTTCTCTTTATTAGGTCTTGAATCTTGCAATAAATAGTCTCTGATTGTAAAATTTCAGTCATTTAGCTAAACAGAGTGAACATCATAGTGCGGTGAAAGGTCTGTATCGAGTTAAGTCAGTGTAAGCTTTGTATTATTATGGATGGTGTGGATTTCTTTATTCCTAAATGTGCTAGCATTTGAGGAATGAGATGGTGTCTACTTCAGGCTGTGAGATTGCATCACCAGATAGATGATGGATTCCTTAAGCCCAGATTACTGAAGCTGAAAAGGGAAAAATGGTCATCACAAAGATTTCATTTTGAGTGACAATTACTAATATTTTCTAGTTTTTCTCTTTAGAGCCACATAAGATTGTAACAGCCTGATGAAGGCTTAGATAAGGTACACATGAATTCAGCAAACTCAGAAGTAACATTTTCTAAGGCCACATTCTACTCTTCATCACATGACTCCAGAACACCTTGTTAAAATGGTAATTTTATATCAAGTATGCATTGAATCAACAGTTCTAAGAAGCATTATTTACACATGCATACCTGAATCTCATCTCCATGCTCTCCAATAACTTCCACCAATCTTGACAGGAGGTCAGACAATGCATGTGCAGAAAGGGGCTGCTTTAGGGCCCTGAATATCTGGAAAGAGCGACCAGCGTAATGTCTGGAAGAGCTTGAAAGAGCTGTTTGTAATGCAACTTCACTCAGATGCTGCTCCAAATGAAAACCTAAGCAAAAGAATAGGGTGTCAATTTTTTTTTCCCCTTTTTTATTACAGACTTTACTGTGGGTCCTAAACAGGCTGAAACTACTCTGTGAGGAGGACATGCTTGTTAGCATGTGCTGCAAACACTGTGAGAAATTGAGGTGCAGAAATGTCTGTGCTTTGGAGAATCTTACATTTATTTTGCACAGAATGAAAGAAAATTAACTGCAAAACAAATTTCTGAGTCTGAAATTAAAAATCTGATTTTTTTTTTTTAAATTCCTGGACAAACTTTCAAGCCATCCACTGTTCTTGCTGGCAGCAACAGTAACTTCTGAAAACTCCCAAACCTAAAGCCAAGTTGAATTAGGAGTCTTTCTATTAGCTTCAGAAGGCTTTGGATAAGATCTTTAATATAAATACTGATGCTGCATTCTGCTTTGATCTTGGAAGATATTTAATTAGTGACTGTGTTGGTTTTCAAAATACAATCAGCACATTTCCTAAATTCTAAAAACATAATAAATGAAAACTAAACTTTCATTGCCAAAAGAAATTTAACAAAGTACATTTACTTAGTAGCTGTGATGTATTTCACTAACAGGACACAGAGGAGATTTTATCTGGCAGAATCAATCAAAAGGCTTTCTACCAACAGCTTTGAAGAAATATTCAATTCAACATTTAGCCACAGTTTAATCTAACATGACTGTTCTAAACAATTCTTTCATATGTCATACATCCTTGTTAAGACATATTTATTGTGCTTCCGCATAAGTAGATCTACTAAGTCATGGGATAAACATTAAGTGTGACCGTGAAGGAATATTTTTTTAGTTATGAAAGCAAAATATTTACTACCTGACTTGGAATCTTTAAATACAGATACAACATGGCGGAGAAAATTAGTGAGCTGTTCGGCACTCTTGGTGTTCTGATTTTTGGGAGTGATATCTTCATGGCACCAAAGTGGACCAAATGCCCTTAAGGAAATACATAATAAAGTGCAAAAATTCTTTGAGTTATCTGAAATAAATGTAATCAGTTAAAATATATAATCTGTACAGCCACTTAGATATTTACAGGGCCATGACCTGGAAAACATGCAACTGAACAGAATTTTAATTACAAATAAATAAATATTCCTATGCTGCATTTTAAAATATAAGCTATGCTGTGTAAAGAGCAGCATAAACAAATCCCTGTTTTTCAATTTAACATTGTGCCTAGAATTTTCTGTCTGCGGTTGGTAGTTAATATTAGTTTCACTATGGCCTTTCACTATGCCCTGTACAATTTATATCTTATTTTGTAATAATAAAACTGTCTTCTTCTGTTAGTTCATTGCTGAACATAAACCTATCAGTCAATTAAACATTTTATTTCTGTCAGGCAAGATTTTTTCTGTTTTTTTCTGACACTGTAGTGCTTTTAAGTACCTACCTACTACTGTAAGTATCAATAAAAGAGGAATGGGAGTCTGTAATTACTATTAAGGCTCAGTCATTTTCCTTTAAGTTGCTTCATGAAAGTATGCATTTCAAGTAAAAACGTATCTTCTGCTTATCTGCATTACCTGGTTGTCAGGAACTCAATTAATTTGTTTGCTTTCTCATCTGATTCAGCAGCAGTGTCCATGTCCTCAACTTCTTGTGTAATCTGTGGGAGATTTCCACTGCTGCCTCCCAGACTGATACTGGAGGAGGTGGAGCTGGAGCTCAAGCCTGAGTCTGGCACCGGAGAGGACTGGTATTCCCGCAGAAAGTCAAAGCCACCTGCCAGCCAAAAGGGAGGAGATAAAGATGGAATGCACAGTTGGGCCAGCTTTGCAGAGGAAAGTGTCTGACAAGCAGCTCTTTTCAGAGTCTGCAGCAGAAACCTTCCACTGGGAAACGTGGGGAAAACCTGCAGAACACAACAACGCTCAGATGCTGGTGGGAGTGAAAATGGTACTTTGTTTCTAAATGTGTAGAATCCAGTATAAAATGAAAAATATCAAAGTCAAGATTTCTTTTTTTACTGCACAAGGACAACAGTACTTGGAAAACAAATATTCTAGGGCATTTTACATTCAGAAGTAGGGCTTTTTGTAAAGTGAATTTAGAAGTTGGCAAAGTGCATGTGAAGTTCACTTCTCTAGGCTAGTCTGATGCAGAAAAAAACTGCAGGGTGGAATTTTTAGGACAATTATGCTGTCTAATTTTACAGATGTAATGGAAATCAAGACACAAATATTTAAGGCTTCTGTTCAACACCTTTAGTAACTGTAACCACTGGACTAGTCATACAAAATATTTTCAGCATTAGGATGAAATACCTGAATAAGAGCTCTGCTAGATCAAAAGCTTGCCACAGTTTCAGAGCCAAAATTAGAAACTAAGACCTGTTTTCTTAAGATTAGACTTCTAGTCATGTTAGGCCATATCTACAACAGAAAAAAATGGCCTTGTGGGAAAAATGGGAGCAGGACAAAACCCATTGTGAATCAGAAGACTCTTAATTTAGTTGCTTGATATTATGTGGAACAAACCCGAGCTGAAGTATTTTCAGTTAGGATTCTTTGCTACAGCTACTCACCCACACTCTCACTCTTTACATTAGCTTCTAAAAGACAGTCCAAAATATCAAGTCTTGATAATTTCTTGAACTTCAGAGGGCCAGACTCAGGGTACCAATTACAATTTTCAGACACAAGAATGGAAACACTTTTTCATTTTGGCAGAAAAGCAGCAATATAATTTTAATGTAAGAATTTTATTCTGTATTTAATAATTCATAGATATGCACTGGGAAAGAAATCCAACCAACTCAATACAGGAAATTCATGTGAGATAATTTTTCACAGAAGTTATTCAGAATGAAATTTCTTTGGCCAAAATAATTCATCAAGCTAAAATACCTATCCCTTCTGCTCATTACTTTAAAATAACTTTTTCGTGTCTCAGAAAAAAAAATAATAAGTTATCAAGTAATATTCTTTATAAAGCCAAATTACTTATTACTTCCTAAAGAAACATGGAAATGCCACTAATTTGAGAATATTTACTTTCCATTTTTGACTGTACAGTAAAGTTCCTCACCCTCTTCCAGACAACTAATCCTACATCCATAACTCTATGTTGGTTCTGTGATTCCTTCAAAACTCAGCAGTACACTTGCTTTTAGTAATATTATACGACTGCAGTAAATCTAACTAGCAGCTTTCTGCAAACTGTTCCCCACCAGATCCTTAAAAACAGGTAAATTGCTAAAAGTAATAGAACACTGCCCTCAGCAGAGGTCTGAAGTAAGCCTCTTAATGTAGAAACAGATTTCAGGACAGAAATGAAATGTCTCAATGACATAAAGGAGGGTGTGTATCATGTGAAATTTAACTTAATAATGGAAAATCTGAGCTGCACATTCTTGCTGCTCTTTCTGTGTTGGAATTATTTATTCATTTATTTTAAGGTTGAGGAATGATTGTCCTCATTTCAAGTAGCCCCGGCTCCCTGAGGGGGGAATCAAGAAGTTATTAGCCCTATTAATTTTAAAATACTCCATTACATATTTTGCCTTACATTGGATAACTTTCTCAGTATCATGAAAAGTTATCTAATAATAAATTGCATGCATCTCTAGGGTAGTTCATGTGGAATTAATATTAATGCGAACTGTTCATATTTGCCACTTTATTACTTTGATTTATCAAAACCCGACAGTATGATACAGTGTTCTTCTTTTGCTTCATTACCTGTGTAAAGATATTCAGGTAAGTACGCCGGTTGTACTGTCAGAGTCTTGGTCTCATTCATCTCTCTGGTCTGAAGAAGCACAGATGCAATGGCTTGATAGTTGTTATTGCAAGATAATGCAATCAAAAGGTGAAGCAGTAACTTTTTACTGTGTTCAAAGACCTCTGGGCGGTAATGGTCAAGACCTAGAAGAGAAGGTTACAGCAATCTCTGAATACAACGTAATAATAAACAAGGTCACATTCCCGAAATAGCAAAAATTCCAAGGCAGTTCATGACAACAGTGCAAATAAACAAAAGATGTAGTATTTCCAGACACAGTTGCCAGTGCTGTTACTTAAATGTATGTGTATATTTAATTTCCAGTCTGAGGTCCCACACAGGAGGTACAAAGATGAGTGGCAATACAGCTTTATGCATTCTGTCTCACTGCAGTGTTAATTGGACAGGTCTGGAAAACCTTTAAATATGAGGTACTCTTGATGGTGGTTGTAATTACATTGCTTACCAGAGTATCTGCCTTTCTGGCAACGACATCAGTTTTAGAATGAGTGCAAACCGTAAGAGGCAGATACTGATTTATTAAAAAAGGAACTGACAGACAAATCACTCAAAAAAGAACTTCAGCTACCAGTGAGTAGCATGAGAAATTAGCCCCTAACTCAGGATGCAGACCTCAAACTGAAGGTCTTGCACTGAAAGACTCTGGTTTGGTTTACGCTACTGCTGTCTGTAAGATTTTAAAACAGCCTGAATAGTTCACAAATTACAAATACAAAGTAAACAGATATTTCTGCACTCTCTTTTTGATTTTCTTTCAGTACCTTGCGGTATATTTAAACATACTTTCTTCTGTTTAGGAGTAGTTTCAGTGCTGAAAAAGTTAATTTTTTTTCTTCTTCAACTCCTCTCTTCTTGTGATATGTTCCACTTTAAAAAAGCAGCTACTTCATTACTCTGTGTGGCAGCAGCCAACAGATCTTTCAAGTCAGATGTTTTCTAATATACTCTATTCATGCTGGTTCTTGTTTGGCCTGCAATAATGAAGCTGCTCATACTGCTGTAGTCTGAACACTGTGCCTTTGGCTCCTAAGGGCAATTCTTTGGAGGACCTGTGACCCTTGGTCTTACTCATCTCCCAGTAGCCTCCTCCAAAAGAACTGTTGCCATCCTGCCCACCTCTTTATCAGCTTCTTAAGGCTTCTGCTCCTATTCCGCTTTCTCCATCTACTTCTACCTCCCAGGAGATAATGAACCCATACTACCTTGTTTTAACATACATCTGAAAGGATATAAAAAGGCTTTTAGTTGAAAATAAATTCTATACTGGCAACACTTGTAGCTGAAATCCTATTAAACCCCAAGGTTGTATGAAAGTATTGGCACAGATCTGCTAACTAGGAAGTGAGGACAGTTCAGTCTTTGTGCTTGTCCAGTGCTTGTCCCTTCCTTAACTGGGAAGAGTTCCAAGGAGGGGAAGCTTCTGTGACATGGACACATTTCCATGGGAAAGGAGTCTAGCTGCTCAACTCATTTCACACTGGTTGCAAAAGAGATTTTGAACAGCAGTGATTTTTCACGCGCCAGAGATAGGCAAGTTCAAATCAGCAGCCTGCCTGCCTGCTTCAACAACAGTATTACAAACCATTCAATAGCCTATTAAACACATATATATTGCAAAATTATTTCATTTTAATATTTTCTCACTCCCTCCAATAAATGTAAGGATACCAGCTCTCCAGCTAGCCATCATACTAGTTTCTAGTTTGCTTTTCAAGTCAGATGCATCTGCCTGCTCACATTGCAACAGGACAGCAATATTTAATTTTTAACTACATTCATACCTTTGGCTAATGTGTAGCATGACTTTCTTACAACATCACAAGAGCTCTACTGTAGAACAGAAAAATTTTCCACAGGAGGTATAATAACTAGAGAAACTGAACTTGAAGCCTGAAAGCTGTGATCTCACTTTCGTTACCACTAAACCAGTTACATTTAGCTACCAGTTACATTTAGTTTTAATTCATATAACCAAGGGATTGTCTCAGAGGTATTAATAAATTTCTATTTATTCCTTATTAAGAATCTGTAATGTTGAAACCTTATTGCACAAAAAAATAACTAAGGACATCTTTCTAATGGATTACTACTATCATAACTGTGTTTCTTCATATGTTTATTTGCATGGCTCCCTGATGGCTCCTTAAAGCTGTCTTAACTGAAGTGGTCACACTGCTGAGTACTACTCCTTCTTAAGTTCTTAATTTATTCTTGTGACAATTTCTAAGTGTAAGCACCAGTTTTCTTACACTTATTACAAATTACACTTATTATTTACAAACAGTAAAGACACTGTTTGACCAGTTAATGGTTATTGATTTGATCCATAAAATTACCCAGTTCTCTTTCAGCTCCCTCTTGCACTTAGAAAGTTCACAGAAATAGACAAAAAAATAAAAAGGTTGTTAGGGGCAGCCACAAAATAAATTTCAGTTTTAAGTGATGAATATATGTGAAATATCATATTGAAACTGACTCTGGAAGTCCCATCCAACACAATCCTGGTTTGTTAGCCCTGTGTTTCATTAGAAGTTTGTGAAATCGATATACTGACATACAAAACCCTATTTCATAAAAAAATTTTAAACAGAACAGTTGGTAACAGAGTAGCAGTAAAGCAGAACAAAGTATCTTCTTCAAGTTGTACTTTATTTTACCACTGTGCTGTAACCTCCCAATTTAATCTCTTTTTGCCTGCAGATCAGCAGACTCTTCCCAGACTGACCTTGAATACTTAGTGGTAACTATGGTGACTGAATAAGAAGTGAACTGTGATCTCAGCTATAATAAACTTCTTTCACAACTGTCTGTCTGTGAAATAAACAACTATACTTATCAACCATGAAAGCTGGGGAATGGCTTTATAATGCTAAATACCCTTGTGCGCTAAAAAATTAGGCCACTCACTTTTGGTAATGTTAAATGGCAGGACAAGGAAGGCAACACCCTCCAGCTGAACTGTGCTACAGTCAGGAACAGACACAGCAGTGGGGAAAAAGCAGTGCCTCAGTGCTCAGGTACATAAGGGAACACGCTGATGATATTCCATCAGCAGTGCAGTTAATGAAGCTTTGCTTTCCAGTGGTCTGTGTCCTACCTCCACTACCTCTGCAGTACAGCAATCCTGGCTCTCTTACAGACTGCTTTTGCAAAGGCAAAACGTGTGTAGTCCAGGTACAAGGTAAGGGTAGATTGTCATCACAAACCAAGCTGGACAAAGGCATGAGTTTCACCTCCTTTTCTTGCAGGGGGCCATGTCACACGTTTTTGGAGATATTTTAGTAAGTCAGTCATCTTCAACTTTCTGCACACCTCTCGGATTTGGGTGAAATTGGCCAAAATATTCAAAAGCTTCCAAGTTTTGAGACTAATTTACAGACTGTAACTGCCTTGGGTTTTTTCTTTTAGGGTGGGGGAAGAAAATCATAAAACACACAAGAAACACAGTTCTACAGCTTCAGCAAAACTAAAGTGAAGGGACAGGAGTACATTTATACTTTGTTTCTTGTTCTGTTGGTCTTACCTAAAAAGAGGGCATGTAACAACAAAGGGAGGTGAAGAGCCCAATCCTCTCTCACGCTGTGATCCACTACCATCTCAGTCATGAAGATAACTGCAATATTGCACCTGGAAGTTAAACCACAGCATCAGTTTCAAACCTCTTGGAAATGGGAAAGCAGAAACAAGATGCCTATTTCTGAAGAAATGCACAATCTATAAATTTTCAGATTTGTAGCATTTCTTCTCAGTATGATTCCTGCTGAAGCACTTTAGTTACAGTATCAAGCAAATAAGTACACATTACTGAAAAAAACCCATTACTGTCAATACAAATTATGTAAAAGAAGAATTTCAGAATATGCATGGCCTAGTTAGAATAAAAGATCAAAGTGCTATGAATAACAGGCACAGAGGTCTGAGAAAAATAAATTTTCCTTTTCTGGTTCAGTTGTTTCATCAGTCTTACTCTCATCAATGATGTCCTACACTGTAAATAGGCTTTCTGGTAGAAATCTGGTAGAATTGTGAGCTTTCATTGCATGTTGATTTTTGCACTGGAAATCAGCAGAAACTGAATGTATGATTTTCAGATGTTCTGAGAGGTGAGACAGTTGGATTGGTGTTGGTCAGCTGCTAAGAGGAAGTGTCTCACTGTCTGAAATGTCAGAACGAGAAACTGCTCACCTATGAAGGGGTCCCCGGGGTGTGATGGTTTCTGGGAGATAGTCCACAAGGGGTGCCCAGCATCCTCCATTGTAGGGCATGGGCAGCGGATGTGGCTGTTTGGTTTCAACAATATTCAATAACCAGCTTGTATATGGAGAAACAGGATCATCTGCATGGAAAAGCATTCAAATAAAGTGCATAAAACTCAAGTCTGGTTACCTACTTTTGAGAAATACTAAAATAGATTTTAGTATTGAGTATGAGTTCAGCTGTTTGGAATAATGTGATAAGATGTCATGAGGTTTGCAAATTCCTGTGTTCAATAACAAGTAATGCATTTTTAATCCCTCTTTCATGCTGATGGAAATTAAAGAGATTCCAGGCAGACAGCACTGAATGGTAGGAGTGGCAGCTGAATCCCTGCAGTCACTTAGTAGCTTTGGATCCAGATCACAAAGCACCAAGCAACAGACTTTCTCTTCAAAAATGAGGGAAAAGTTCAGCCAACAAAGCTGCTGTCAGAAGCCATCTGCTGCAAGGAGCCGAGTACCAGGGACACATTCCTGCAACTCCTCACCAGTGCCCTGCTGAGCGATGCTACAAAGGCAGAAGTTAAATGTCCTGAATTAGCAAGGAGGCATAAGGAATGCAAAAAACATCTTCAGGGTAATTTTCTTTCAACAGGGATGAATTATATCTTGAATTTCTCAAAGATGTATTTAACTGTGCTTTAGTATGACAGCTGCTGTTTGTTAATGAGCATTAAGGTTTTTTTCTTCCACCTGTTTATCTGCAATGATGTGGGTCAAGCAAGTTACTTGCACCACTTTCTGTCTTGTCTCAGCTGCACAGTTTCGTTCATCTCTCCTGTATTTTGTTCCCTCTCATTCCTCTCGATTTTCCCACTGGTCAGTTTTTATTTCTGAGGTCTGGCAGTCTGTGATACACCGCCATGGAAAGTATCCTTTCCAGGTCTGTTTTTGACGTACATTCAAATATTGCCCTTCACGAATATTTAATGAGTGTTATTTTTTGTTCTGTTCCTTCTTCTTGTGTTTTTGTTTGTTTGCTTGCTTGTTTGTTTTGGTTTGGTTTTGTTTTGTTACGCTTTTGTATTTTAGGTAAGCTTGAAACTCTCAGCACTTTCCTTTTCTTTTTTTTTTTAACAGCATGTATCTGATGCTTGTCAGCTTTCCCACGGGAAACAAAACTGTTTTGATGCCTACAAGAGTATCAGAGCTGGATTTTTCTAATGCACATCACTTCTTCGTTTTGGAAAAACATCTTCAGGTTTCCAGACCTTCAGGAGACCTGAAGTAACTTCTCCCACAATTATTTCTAGATTGCCAACTTTGTAACTTCCATTCTTAAGTGCTGGTCTTTTAAGGAACACTTTATATCTTTATGACTTACACCTCTACTTACATTCTCTGGAGGAAGATCGATTAGTTACAGATAAAGAAGAATAAACTGACTTAATAATGTAGCAAAGTATGGCATTTTCACATATTCTTCTTCTAAGAATTAACCAGATAATGTTTGCCAGATGCTTTTCACAGAAAAAGCACTGCACAGGAACTACTTATTTCTACCAATTTAAGTGCTTCACAGAAAAGTGCTTCATGAAGTTCACACCAAGACCCAGATCCTCACTTCTGTTTTCACAGGTTTATGCGCAGACAGAAAAAAAAAGAAAAGAAGCACCTTGAAGGTGCATACAGTCCTTGCCTGAACAAAACAGCAGAGCTGTGCTCCCTATCTATATCCTCAGCAATACATGAATGTTCAAGTAGATTGGAGAGAGGGGAGAAGCCATACCCCCAAATCCTTTGCAGCCTGGCCTGGCTGTGTGAGGGACTAAGCTGCGCTTTCTTATGGAAGCTGCATTGTGTTTCTTGTAGAATGATGAGAGGTAGAAGAATTACTTTTTCTTATTAGAATTCTAGATAAATGTCAGTAGCTAAGTAAAATACATTTTATTTTCCTTCTAGGTATTCACATATTTGCTAAAGGAACCCCTGTGCGAAGTATACTTTGCATAAATATTCACAGTACTACAAAGCTTGCAGGTACAGGCAGGAAAAAACATTTGGGCACTGGCTGGAGGAGACATTCCAAAAGAGCAAAGAAAATTTCAGTATTTTTTAACCTTTTATCACTCTAAGCTCTTGTCAAAACCAGATATTTGTGAAGGCTGTTCTGATAATATAAACTTTGTTCTGTCTTGAAAGATTGTTCATGCAGATCAGATTAGCACCACTGCTTCAATTAATATCTGGTGAAGCATTTTAAGTAGATGCAGTACTAGAAAGCCATAAAGAATCCAGGACAAATGTACTGAACCCCACTGAGTTTAAGATGTTGCACACTTTTTAATGTATTTAAACACTGGAGTTTGTGCATACACAATATTTTGTCAATATCGTGCTTCATAATTATGAATAATAGTTGTTGGTGTACATTAAATTATCCTATTGCATTGTATTTTACAGTCTTTGTATATTTTGCAGAAGAGTATCGCCAAAAATTACTTGGATTAAAAAAAATATAACATCTTTACTTTTAATGTTAAAATACTGCTCCAAAATGGTGTCTGTAATACCAAACCAAGACACTATGGCCTATATAGTACTTGACCTAGCTTTAACAAGCCAGCGATGAAAGCCAATAACAAGATCTTGCCTTTTTTACATTTGGCTTGGGCCTAATCAAAATCTGTAAATTGTCTTCCAGAAATGAAGTCAAACCATCCCACTCCTCAGTTTTGCACTATTGTTCAATAGTTAACATTGGTTTTCTTTGGAATCTCTGGTGAGAGCACCAGGTGTCCATTTACAGCCCATTTAGCAGAAATACAGAAAGACCAAGAAGCATGCTCAGGAGCCCCATCTCCCCTCTAACACACATTTGCACAGAGCAGCCAGAAACTGGTTGCAGAGAGCAGATAAAAGCTAACGAGGAGATAAGATCTCATATCTGGAAACCCCTGAACATCTTTTCATGCTCATATAACAGCACTTGATCTGGAGGGATATACTGCCAAATGGCATGGCTCAAAGTACTTGCTCTAATGCTCTTAGAAGTCTTTTGCCTTGCCATGTATGGATGGCTCAGTGTGTTACTCTCTGGAGGATTCTCTGCTGCTGCTTTCTGTGAAGTTCTGCCTTCAGATGGGTTTGACTGAACCCAGATTAAACAAAGTATATTAATTAAATGAGGTATGAAGGTAAAATAAGGACACTCCTTGCATGGTGATGCTACATTACTGTTTATATAGAACTTAAACAGAGAGGCTCTGCTGGTCATTCGAAAGTCTTCCTCTCCAACCAAAACACCAGAAATTTCATCAAATCGAATAGTACTTACTTTTGTCATCATCGTAAGATCCTCCAGAGCTATTACTGTACCTCGATTCTAGTCGGGTATGTGCTCTGATGACATTACTGAACCTTCAAATACAAGAAAAAAATCTTCATTAAAAACACAGACTGACATTAAACATCTAGACTTTATGTTTACCCTAAAAAAAAAAAAAGCATTTCCTTAAGCATGCACTTTTACACAGGAGTAGACAGCAATTTAATGTAATGCTGATCCTTGCCACACAACGTTTTTGCAGCCAGTTTCTGAGAAGTTCTAACAGTGTGCTCCTGTGTCACAAGCTTTTAAAATTTAGCAAAGGGAAACTCTCATGCTGCAAAAGTGTGATTTTTTTGAAGCA
Source organism: Oriolus oriolus (assembly GCA_013400235.1). NCBI lineage: Eukaryota > Metazoa > Chordata > Aves > Passeriformes > Corvidae > Oriolus > Oriolus oriolus. Next base: position 611,960 of record VXBT01002865.1, read on the forward strand.
AGAAACTGCTGAGGATTAACTGAGATATAAACTGTTCATAGCTAGTATTTGTCACAGATCATATTCATGGGTAAAATCCTGCCAACTTGCTAAAGCAGTTAAAGCACGGTGCTAATAATGCCAAGGTTGTGGGTTTGATCCCCACATGGGCCATTCACTTCAGAGTAGGACTCCATGATCCTTGCGGGTCTCTTCCAGCTCAGAATATTCTGTGATTCTGTGACCAACTGGATAGTCCAAAGCCAAGCCTGCACAGGTACCAAGCAGGAAAAACTACAGCAGACCACCCTTCAAGAGGAGAATCCAGCAAATGCCAGAGCAGACCTAATAGAAAAGTTAAGGGATATGAGAGCCAGGGCAAACTGCTCACTGCTGTCCTCAAATCTGCCACAGATTGGTGCTAAGCTAACTTTTACTGGTGATCTCCTTTGACTTCCTCTACCTTGTGTTCTCAGGGTAATCAGGCCTGAAGTGGAATGACAGGAGCCATACTGACAGCTCACATTCTAGTGATGATCTAAAAACATCACCATTCCTGCAAAGCTAGGAAACTAATTACAAATAACCACGTATCAAACAAGACAAGACTGATGATTTTCTAGACAAAATTCAATTCAATTTCTTACTAATGTTCACATACCTTAGTGCAGGATATTTCACTATACATCAACATATTATATTGTCTCCAAAGCATGTGTGTCTCGTAAGGATGCAATAAATTCCATGTGCAGTTGACAGAAAGGCATTGTGAGCCATCCAGTACCTGGTATTCTATCTATGACCTTCATTATTTTGTATGTCTTGACAGATGAAGTCAATATTAATGGACATTCTATGGCTGACACTCTGGTTTTGAAGTGCAGATGCACTTGCTTTGGTAACACATATGCCAGCAATGTTCAGGCAAATTTTTTATTTTCCATTTTTTTCTCATGTGTCTTTCAGCAGGAACCTGAATATCCATATCAGAACTTCGTAATTTTCCTTTCGTTTTTATCATAATGTCTTTGGCAGATCTGAATGCTAAAAACCTTTTTGGAGTCACATTTAAAACTTATATAAGACAAGAAATCCCAACTTAAAGTACTATAGAAGACGTTTGCTCAACTTGGCTGTAAATCAACTGAATAAAAATCTATCTTAAAACTATACAGCCATAAACATTTATGTAAAGAATAATAAAAAAATAATTCAGAGGAAAAATAGTTTTATTATCTTTTAAAGTACATTTCTAGTGCATACACTGAAACACATCACTAGAGTCAAATCTGTTTTACTATCAATTTGAAACCTTAGCACTGAGTGACATCTTTTACTTACATTTAAATCAGCAGACACATATAACTAACCTGACAAAATGGTACTTGTGTTTATAACATGTAGCAGACAAGTAATCCAAAAGGTTCTGAAGTACAGAAAGGTTTGCTCACATAATCTTCTCTGTACCTCTAAGCCCTGAAACTTAGGGAAGGTGGGTTGGACTACTGAAGTGATACTAGTGACTATCAGTGACTAATGTAATACTAATACACTTACTGACAAATGCTATTATACTTGTCCAGAGTTCTCTTGCAAAACTAAGAGTGTTTCTGTGAGAGAAACAATCTGTATGTCTGTGCTCTAGGATCTGATGGCCCTTAGGCTTTGCATTTATTCATTTGTCATCTGTCAATATGTACCGTAAGTAGCAAAAGGCTAAACTGAATATATGATTTATAAGCAAGGTATTTTCCATAGCTGTCCTCGAGAAGACATTTCATCCAGACAAAGGAGGCGTCTTTGCAATCACTGATACAAATCTGCAAACTAAATTTTACTTACTGTCCATGAAATCAAATGGTGTGATCAAATCTGATTTTTCCTAAAGATTTTAGTAGTTATTATTTGGTGCACATTCTGTTTTTTTCTTTCACTTTTGTGGATAATTCCTACAAAACCATGACCTGCTTAGCACAATTCATTTAATGAAAGTTTGTTCCTTTACAATGTAGTATTAAACAAGAGTCAGAAATTAGAACCATGAGAATAGCTTTTTTAAAAAAAAAAAAATTATACATACTGGGATAACCCCACTTAGGAACAGTCTGAGCACTAGAGCTCCTCACAGTGCAATGCAGAACTTTGTCCAACATCTCACCCTTAGTCTAGGAAAACATGTACATTTTGGAGGAAAAAACCCCAAACCACAAACCTTTCATCAGTCTCTTTCACCACTCTGTTCTCCTCGGCATCAGGAAAACTATCTTGGCCAGCTACAACAGTGTTACTGCTGGAGGTGGTTCCTGTATATGAGAGGAGAATAAGAACACCTGTTACATGCAGCAGACAGCATCTGCAAAGCAATAAAAGCCCATAACCTAAAGGGTTTTTTAGCAGCTACAGTCAAAGTGACCATGTGCAAGTACTTGCACATAGGAATGAATGGTCACTTCTACAGACCAGGACCTGCTTCCATGGCTGGAGGTGTAAAGTTCACATGCTTGGAGAAGTGGACTAACAGAATGATGGTCTTCCTCTCCTTAAACTAAGCTCATGCTCAAGTGACATAGCCTATTGTTTTCCAAGGATTTGGTAAAACATTTACAAGGTTAAATGTGGGGTTGGTTCTTAAGTATATTTGACTACTGCAGCTTGGAAATAGCATTAGGCCTTTCAAAACAGAACTGCCACACCACTGAGGCTCTGTTTTCAGGAAACTCTGCTTAACGTATCTGCTAGGGATCACCGCATGGACAATGATTTCTTGTTCTGAGTAAAAGAACCACTAGAGAGTGGAGTTTTCTGAAGAGTGGCAGAATTCTGAACAGCATCAAATATTGGTAATATGCTATTAAAATAGTTAAGATAACTAAGCATATGTTAACAAAGCATATACACCATTAGGAATTAAAAAGAACTGTAATTTAGACATGCAACAAGGCCCTGAAACTTGTACTTTATGTACACAGGTCTGAATGGATGGAAAAGTAAGAGATTGTTTTTTACAGAGAGATGAAGACTCAAAAGAGCAGGAGAGCACAAAGAAAACATGTTCAGGCCATACCAGAAGCTGCAGCTGAGGCTTTGTTACTGGCAGCAAAACGGTAAAATGGAGGATTATCACAGTGTTGGACTATGGGGTTCACTGGGTCGGTTTGCTGCAGCTCAAAAAGAAGTTCTTCCATTGTCTGAATAGTGTTATTGCGACACAGATATATTGCAACCTTCTTTATCTGTGGAAGAAAATAACAGTTGTTAAACTCTGGACAAAATGAAGTTCCAAAGAACCAATGAATGTTACACTGCAGTACTGAAACAATCGAGAATGTAAGTTGCTCATGGGCAGACACCACAACCATATACAGCACATAGACAAATAAAACTTCCCACTTTGACATCAAGATCATTTCCCCAGCAGAGTGAATCCATGATTTAATTATGTCAAAGCTCTTGCTTACCATTCACAACGAACTGTTTAGGTATATAACTATATAACATGCACATCTACAAAACTGTAGCTGTGGCCACAAAGATTAAGCCAGGCTCTGAGTTGCTACTTGCATCTGTAAGCAAAGTAATAGCAAATGGAAGAAAGGCAGAGCAATGATGTATACAGACTTGATGTATCCTGATTTGAAAAATCTGAGAGTATCATTTATAGAAACTTCGGAAATTTCTATAAATCTTTTAACAAGACCTCAAACCTGCACTGCAGCAATGAGGACTGTTGAGATACTGAGACCGAATTAGGCTGAATTCTTGAGGGAAAAAACCTTGATCACTATTAAAAGCAGAGACTCTCTCCAGCTCAGAAACACTTGATTCATAAACTGCTGGAGCTGGGAGACCATATGGGGAAGTATCTCTCTGTCCTTGCCCGCTTGTTTTTAAAGATGTCCCTAAACAGATGCTTATATGGGAGCTAATATATTAAACTGAACTGCCTGCTGGCCTCAGCAAATATTGCTGTTCTTAAATACTTCCATTAAAATAACTTCCTTACTGCTTCTCTTTCCCTTTTTTTTTTTTTTTTTTTGCTTAGAGAAAACGCACATATGCAAAGTGTCTTTTACTCTACTGTGCTAAAAATTTCCCAGAGACTTTCCAGATACAAATCCATCTCCTTCCTGAGGCTCATTTCTTGTTGGGCTCACAGTGCCACTTTCAGCTTCTCTCACCCTTGAAGGAGTCACGTTCCCAACACTAAGTCTTTGCTGAAGAGGTTTCTGAACTGTAAATAGCACTGAATATCTTTCAGTACATGTGAAAGAGTGGGCAACTCAGCAATTTCTACTGGGGCAGTGGGAAAAAATGCTTAAAGGAAACATAAGAGACAAAGCAATTAATTTAGATGATGAAAAAAATTTTAAAAATGTGAGTCTGGCATGCTTTTGGCTTGGACCCACACAGGGAGAACAGATGGCTGAAGGCACAAAGCAGCTGGTGACTGCCTTGGGGCACAGGGAGCTCCTAAAGGAGATGGGTAAACTGGCAATCTTGCAACTCTGTGGTCTTTTAAGCCCAGGTGACCTGGAACAGTGCTGATAAACTGTCCAAATGATCTTTATTTGCTAACGTATATCTGTTATCTACATGATAATGGAAGACACATGTTTACGGTATCAGCAGTCTTGTGTAGTTAACAGAGTTAGGTAGGATTTCTTATCTGTAAACTCCAGGGCATTAGCAAAACACTGAGCAGATGCATGTGATAAGACCAGCGTATTTTCCTGCTCCAGACAAAGCTATCAGTGAAGGGGTGACTCATAAGCACAGTCAGGTTTCCTACAGAAGCTGAAAATTTTTTCCAATTTTGCAAAATCCGAGAATCAGACTTTCAACTCAACACTACAAAACACAGATTAACTGGGTGGTAGAAAACACGGGAACCTTGTCAGCTGCTGCCACCACCAGCCAATGGAAGCCTGGGAGGGAGACCCAAAAAGGCAAAGGGGCAAAATAGGAGATGCTGAGCAGATGAAGCTGGACATGTCAGAACAGATTGCTCTCTTTGTGGAGTAAGAGGACTGTACTGCCCTGGAGGAGGACAGGGCTCTGAAACCCAAGGCTTTGAGGCAAAGAAAGAATTTGAAGAGAGAAGTGCTCTAGGCAGGAGGGGGTTTGAGGAAAGGCTGCTCAGAGCTGTGGAATGGCAACAGTTTTGGAGAAAGGAGGTGCTGAAAGCTTTGGGTTGGCAAGTATCTGGATGGGGGATAAGGTATGTGAGGGGCTCCTGGGCAAGAGGTGACAGGGTTATCAGGGTTTTCCAGTTTGGCTACAGATTTAGGAGTGAGACATATACTCAGCACAGCACTACCACTTCCTCTCAGAAAACCACCCCTCTTCCTTTTGTAAGCTGTCAGAAATGAGGGCAACAGCCCTCATTTTGTGTCTTATCTCTAACAAGTGATTTCCACTTGCTCTCTGCCAACACAGCTCCTCCTGATGGAGACTCCCTTTGGGCATAACCCCAAGTCTGTCATAGACTGTAGGATGAGTCAGGTTGGAATGAACTGGGGAGGTCTCTCATCTAACCTCCTGCTCAAAGCATGGTCAGCACTGAATGCAAAGCCTCTGTCACAACTGAGGGAAAGATCTTATTTCGGATCAACCCCTTTGTCTTCCTCTCATAAAAACCTTGAGCTTTTTCTTACAACAACTCCACTTTCAGATTTTTCCTCTTTTGACCAGTTGGACATATATATACACTGATTTGAGAATACAGAACAGTAAACCCTACAATAAAAGGAAACAAAGAGGATGACTATGGTACGATAACATCTTGAAGATTTTTATGGGCTTCTTTATTTTTCTTTATTCTAATATGCATATCAGTCATCATAAACACTTTGGGCAAACTATTATTTCAGCAACTGTAAACGAAGTATGTTTATGAGGCTTTTTAGACAAATTTCATCACATTAATAGTAGTTTCAAATGTATTTCAGAGAAATGAATGGAAAGAGGCTAACTAATAAAACAGCATATTGTAATTGTGCTGGAAAATCCTCTAAATTTAGATTCTGTTGCACTCAGCAACTGAGCAATAAAGGAACATGGGAATGGAACTAGCCTGCTTTTCTCAGACAGCCCTGATTTTATTTTAACTTGAATAATAACAATATCCAGCACAGTTTGAGTTGCTCATCGCAGCAACCCTTAGATATAATTTATGACAGTCATGTAGAGGCAGAAGGTGATACGGTAAGGAGCTTAAAAATGTTAACTATCTTCTGTCTCTTGATATGTCCCACCGAAAGCTCTAGTCTGCTAAAGGAGAAGAGAATATAGCATTTTCTGGCAATTTATGCCCAGTCTCTGTTGCTGTCCCCATACACAGACATGCAAAGTTTCTCTTTGCTTGAGAGAAGCCGACCTCCCACTTGCAATGGGGTGTGCTCCACTGGTGGGAACTGAGATTTGAACTACTCAATTCCTTTCTTTTAATTTCAGTTTCCTGGCACTTTTATTCCTGCCATTTAATTTTGTACAGTGTGTTAGGGAATATGTTGGTACTTCTTGGTTTTGATACAGAAAATAATTTTCTGCAGGTGATAGCTGTTTTCCTCACTAAAACCTGTGTTATCAGCAGTAAGTACAATAAAGTGCAAATACTTACATAGGGTAAAAGGATGGTATCACTGCTAACACCACACAAACTAATGAGGAACTGCAGTGTTATCCTAAGGTTGTTACTCCATTTTTCATTGTTGGCCAAAGCATTCCAGACGTTTTCCATCTCTGGTCCAGGAATTTCATCTCCATACTGCAAAGAATCATAGGCATGCATTCCTTGAAATATGCAGACTTCCAAACGAAAGCATGTTCTTTTAGAGCATTTTCTCATGCAAAAAACCCCAGTGAAATGCTGTAAAAAGTTATAAACCAGTATTTTTAAAAGCTGCCTGACAGACTTCAGAGCATAAACTATATTTGATACTATTTAGGTTCTGATCCACAGAAGGACTTAAATCATATGAGAAAAAAAAAAGTCTTGAGGACTGTAAATTCAAAAAGTAATCCTAAAATCAAACGGGTTTTGTCTGATCGGTACAGACTGTTCCAGTGTAAAATTTCTGGTACTAGAGGGCAGAAACAACATTTTACAGGTTAGTTTCTTTGTTTGATTTGCCTTTTTTACCTTGGCTGTCATATACATGAGATTATTAAGAACCAGGGAGGTGGCCTCAGGTGAGCCCCAGCCATTGCCTTTTAGTCCACTTGTAACTGCTATTTCCCCATCCTTGTCCTTCAGTTCATCTTCTGGAGTGGTAGGGCTTGACCCAGGGAGGAGCAGCCTGTTGTCTACCAGCTCAATATTATGAAGCCATGGTAGCAAATAGGTAAGCATGATCTGTCTTCCATTTGGATGTGTTGTTGGAAATCGCTGGCTTACCTCTGAAATAGTAAGAGTCGAAAAGTACAACATATTAATTTATAATGGAAACCCTAAATACACTGTTTAAATCACATTTCTGATGTTTGTTAGACTACCTGATGGTTTTTACCTTGCACACCACAAGCATACAAAAACATGTTCTTGAGCTTCCTGAAGAGAAACACTGAATTAATGTTCAATAAATAGCAAGCAATTGGTCATGCCTTCTGTCTAAAATAACTAACACAGTCTGGGCTTAGAATCAGAAAGTCACTCCTTGTTACTGTGCCATGTTATATATTAAGTAAAGTGGAAGTAGGCAGTAAAGAAGAAAAAGGATAATTCAGTTACTAGTAGTCACCCTAGAATTCCAAGAGCTTCTGGAGAACATACAAAAGTGATCTGCAGAATTACAAATGCCCCATTGGCCTCCAGGTTTCTAAGCTATAGTTTAAATAATACAGCACTTATCATACTGAGTCTACAAAAAAAATCTTGCATATATTGGGATCCTATTTCCTGGGGAGACCCATAAAATTCATAGTTGGCTGTCAGTTCAGGAGTGCTTGTATACAGCACTTTATATAGTTTATAAAAAAAGAACTGGCACTGTAAAGCAAAGGGATTTGGAAAATCTGGAATAAGAAATACAGCTTCCTGCCAAAGTGAACCACATTATCTCTCTTTACCAGATATTTTCTGTAAAATCAGTAGAGCAAACATTTTCTTTCTTTACTCACTGCCTGGTTTTTAAAAATCGTGAAGACACACACTGTTCTCTCCTCCTTATGATTCTAGATGTACAGAAAGGGTCCCTCACTTGGACTGTAATATCCTATATATCTGAGGTTTTTTTAACAACACAGTCGTTACAGCAACGTGAGTAGATGATAACAGTAATAATGAACAGCATTTGCTTAATGATAAATGAGCCATCAGAAGTTCCCTACACCAGTTATTTATAACTCATGGTATCTTGGGCACTGAGAAATGTAAGGATGATGTATTGTTCCTTTACTCTCCCTCCAGCCACTACAGACTGAGTAAAAACAACAGAAAGGGATTTTAAGAGCCAGTAAAAATTCCCACGATTACAGACATTTGCATTCTGTTATTTAAAACCTAGAGCAACACATAAGATTAATTAAAACAGACAGATATGTCTCAAAACATCATTGTTCCCAGGAATGGTCTCAGCGTGGGTATATTCTGAACTGTGCTGCTGCAGGTCTCATTCTTTAACATTCTTCTCAGTAATCCTGAAAATACATATTTCTGATAAAATTAAAAAATGCTGCGTCGTGCAGATGTGGCAAATAACAGAAGGCAGAGATCACTCAGAGTGATTTGAACCACTGGTAGAACTGGACACAGGCAATCAATCAAAGTTAAAATCATGTTTACAAACAATTAAGAAATACATCCTCACAAGTATGATCTATATAAATGTATGCGTAAGAAGAATCACATGAGAACCCATCATGGTAGAGTTTGCCAATGTCATTTTAACTAATTCAGGTCAAAGTTACCCTAACATCACATAAGTGGCACAGAGGGCTCAGAGAGGGCTTCTGTACTTTGTGTGAGTACCTCTAGGAAATATATATTGGACTCCTAAATCTGATTTGACCTGAACCAGAATAAAAACAGGTCATCCTAAATTTATAAACAGAACTGTGGTTCAAAATGGTAGCAGTCTAGCATTTGTACAAAAATGTAAAGGAGATAATAAGTCAAATAAATATAGGTACCTGAAAAAAGTGGAAGGGTAAGTTCAGGATACATCCTTGCTAGTTCATATGAAAGAAGGGCAAGTGAGACACTGTAAAGAGGTGGCAATGGACCGTGTGTCCCATACAAGATACTGCCTGGTCTTTGCTCAGCTACCTTTTTTGAATAAACAAAAAGCTTTGATTCAAGGATCTATAAAAGACAAGGAAAAAAATGGAACAAGACAATAAAAATTCATTAAATCAGGAAATATCAGCATTTCAAGTTTAGCTATCAGAGAATGCTCTACATGCTTCAGAGTATATGCTCCAAATATGAAAGACACTATAACCTTCATTTTTATATAAATATTCCTGTAAGTATTTATAGACAAAACAAAACTGATTGTTTATTTTCAAAACCAAACTAATGTGCAAATAACTGTACTTTATAAGAAGTTCACCAAAAAAGTCTCCAAGGATAGGAGGAAAAAATAAGTAGCTGATACATGCCTGCATAAGTTGCATGGAAATTTCATAAATCTCTCTGTTGGTATCAGATGCCTTGAACAGCACCAAATTTAAAAGCGTCACGATATCAAAAGGATAGTTCCTAGAAGAATAAACAGAACATTTTTGTGAATGCTGGTGAGGAATGCAGATTGTATTCACTCTGATTTACTCTGTAATACGGTCTAAAGAGAATGTCATCTCTCTTTTCTCTGTTCTACCATCAGAATATGGGAAAGGGAGCTCTTGTGAATACAGGCTGCTTGATCAAAGGACCATCTGGTGAATGCGAAAAAAGAAAGGATTATTTATAATTACCTTAGACTAATGCTTCGGAATGCACTGAGTTACAGTGAGAAACGCAATACCTGTGTCTATAACTGTCAATTCATTTTAATTTATAGCATAAACTTCATACAGGACAGACCAATACTTGTGAAAGAAAATGGGGAGCACGAAAATTTCCAGGCATAAAGGATTTCTTAAGCCAAGATGTAATTAAAACAGTCCCTACGGACAAAAGACGCTATCTCTGACATGAACATTCTGAGGTATGAGACAATTCTATAAAAATCGTTTTCAAAGAGTAAACATGAAGAACTGCTTCAAAATGTCTGCTATCTATAAAGCCTGCATCAATTGTAAGGTTAAACATATCAAAGTATTAGCTTACTGAGAATATTGTTAGAGAAGTAATTCCCACATCACAATACTTGGATTTTCACTAAATAGATTTCTGTTTACTCATGATGATTTGTAAATGCACTGATTGAATTGTAAGCCATCAATTTATCACCCTAGATGCCAGCTACAGTGCTCCTGGATGGCTGCAGGATGCCCATTTGGACTTTTTAATATGGCAGATTTATGTGTGGCATGGTAATTCCAAATACTAGCTGCAAGCCAAGCTCTGTAACTGGCTCTTTGCCCTTGTACTGCTTAAAAAATAAATACAAAAGAAAAGAAATGAAGGGAAGTGGCTTCTTTGTAGAAAGCTGGATGGACACGTCATCAGTGAGATACATTGCTGCTCATTTTACAGGTAGTTTAAAGCAGTGGTCTCCTGATACATTTTGACAGATGATAGAGGAAAAACTATTAACAGCTTTCAAATATTAATAAAAATTCCCAGCTTGCTAGAAAGACGGCTTTCCCTTCAAAACAAATAATGACGATCATAATCTCAATTTTTACTGTAAGAATGGAAAGGTTAATTTTTAGGACACAGTGAAACAGGTAACACAATTTGAGGAGAAAAGACTGGCTGAAACTGCTATATTTCTGTGCTCAATAAAACAAAAACCCTGTTAATGTGACTGGATTTGCAAACACAAAATTCCATTCATATTTTAAAAATCTCAATACAACGCACTCTCTAGTCCAGTTCTTCCTGCAAGAACAAAACAGTTTTGCAGAAAAATTATAAAATACTTGACTTATTTTGATTTTCCAAATTCCAACTACTTCTCTATTGAGTATTTCTCTATGCTGATCAGACATCTTGCCAAATTATTTTTGTGAGGAGTAAATTGTCACATTTATTTTAATAAGATGCAAATCATTGCATTATTTAATTTATCCATAAATTTTGTCTTTGAAAATAAAAAAAAGGGATAGAGTTTTATGAAGGCCTGACACAAAAGCAATATTTGTATTCATGTCTTCATGTAGCTTGTGCTTGCTCAGCATTAGCACTAATGATGATACTAGTTGACAGAAAAGGAACTAACCAAATCAAATGAAAGCCAGTTAGAAAAAGAACATGACTTTCAAGATAATGACAAGTCAAAACAATTACTTTCAGGCTACTGACATTTAAAACATATTTCCTTTTATAAATTAAATTAAAAACCATGCCAAATCTTTTGAAACCAGATTTATGACTTACATTCAAATAAAACTGGTAGCTTTTTTGTATCTTTCTGAGCAAAACAGCATCAAAACGCTCCAAATTTCAAATATACATGTAGCAAGAACTTCTTCTACCAAGCACTTCCCTTTGTTCTCAGAATCGTCAAAATCAAGTCATACAGTCCCCAAGAACTGTTTGAGAAGATGTAAGAGTGTGACCAACAACTCCTTACAGCACAGTGAGCTGAACCTTCAGCTTTCTTTACATTTGAAAGTGTAGATTAAAAGGTTAATTAATACCTGCTTCCACACACAGTGGCAATGGCTTTGAAACACCCAGAGGCAAGCTGGTATGAGCCTGTGTAACATCGATCTATAGCCCAGTTGAAGAGATTGATTTGATCAGGATTCAGTTCTAGCAACAGGACTACAACTTCACAGCCAAGCTGATGAACCTGAGCAAATGTCAAAACATGATTGGTGGGGTGAGATATGTTCATTCGTCAAAATTCTTAGTGTGACATAGACAAAATGGGGAAAATAGAAAATTCAAACATGTAAGAAGAAATCAGAACATTTGTAATAAATTTATTTTAGGGATAGCAGAGCTGGAATATGACTCAGGTTTCAACACTCATCACTTGAAAAAATGGTATGTACAAAGACTACATAAACGAAACAAATTTTCCAGAATTAAGCACAAAAAAAAAAAAAGCAGAATATTTAGAAAACATAAGATAGTTGATAGGTGTTCTTGGGCAACTTCCATTTATATCAGTTAACTGACTTGTTAACAGATTTCCTACTTCACGTGAATTTCAAAGAGTGATAGACTTTCATGTGTATCCTTCTCTTGACTAACACAGAAGCAAGGCAGGCAAAGAAAAATACCTTTTACAAGACTGAAAAATTCTATGTTTAATCCAACTACATCAAGCAATCTAACGACCCTCCCTACAGACCATGAATCACTTAATCCTGGAACCAGCACTGCTACAAACACATCACAACTAAGGCTTGGACTTCATGTTCCTTCAGTACAGGATACTGCTGGTACACCAAACACTAATGCCTGTTAATATTCGGTCACCAAGTGTAGGTAACTGCTTGTAAAGACTGCATATCACTTGCACATGTCTTTATAGCTCTGTCCCTACCAACATTCCAAAATCCCATGTAATTTCTGAAGGATTTTCTCTGCAGCTTGTCATTCTTTCTTTAAATTCCTTTAAATTGTTCAAACTTTTTTTTCCCCTAATCAATTAGCCTTTCCACAGCCTCTATCCCCCAGCTGCTTCACATGCATTTATTTAGGTTCTGCTATTTACCTTTTCTTAGCAGAGTTATATGTGCTGGTATGAGAGTTTTAGGGAGAACAGCAGGACAAAGTGCAAGATATCAAAAGGGAAGGATTGTTGTCTCTCTCTGTCCACTTGATATAAATCACCAGCCTACTCCTCCTTAATCAAAGAGGTAGTCCAATCAGCTACAAACACACAGCTATGACTGTGCTGTCGAAGCCCATCTTCACAGAAATGGAAAATTGCAAGAATAATGTATTACACGTTCTTTAAGAAGAAAAAACCCACTTTTTTTTCCTTTCCTGAATCATTTATTTTATCACTTATTTGCAAGATCTACCCACACAACTTTCACTCAGATTTGTTTCATCGGCATCTACATTACCAAGCAGAAAGGGATTTCTAGAATGTACGCAGGCATGGCTCTTACAGACACAAACTCTTTACTCACCCAGTACAGTGAGTAATTGTCCACCAGTGTTGCCTTTTGGTCAGTACTTACCCGTAAATCTTGGCAAGCCAGAATGTTATCAAGCCATTTGTAAAGATATCCATCGGGGGAAAGACCGACATTATCGAACACAGGCCCACAGCAGAGCACAGCTGACATGGCCTAGAAACACATGAAAATTCAGTTACACAAAAAGTAACACAACGAACCTTTCAGAATGATTTGTGTCCAGGCTAACAGGACTGCCACTTGTTTTCTGTCTGGAGGGAACTATGGTGAAAATAGCAACAGCTGATTTTGCTAGAATTCAATAATTGTGTTCCAATAGATTTTAACAGATTCAAGATCATGCTCAGTTCAAGCATTTTGGAAAGAGTGCTATGGCCCAGTTTCCCCACTCTTCAAGATACATTTTGTCATTTTATCAGTCTTCACAAATGAAGCTACAAAAACAATTGTAATATACTCAGATGTTTTGATAGTATGTTACTGCAAAAATTAAAAGTGCCTTACAGCAAGTGATGCAGCTTATATAGGTACATAAGCTATTGCTTTCCCATCTTACTCATGCAGGGGAATTGCAACTAGTTTTGCCACAAAAGTACATTATTACTGAGCATGTCTCCAGGCAAGCGTGGGAGGCATTCCTGAGATGTACACTGGTACAGATTTGGTATCCTGAGATTCTGAATTGGAGCTATACCTCACTTCAGAGCCTAAGATCTCCCTGCTGCATCTGCTAACCCATTAATAAACAGCTAAGTAAAATTTCAAAACGCATTCTGGTTTTTAAAATAATTAGCCTTCAAAACAAAGAAAAAAAAATGTAACTTCAGTGCTATATTCTATAATACCATTGTCATATACGCATGAGCATACAAGTTTGCATCAAGCATGCCAATTCAAATTTCTTTGAAATAAAAGGAAATAGACCACACAATTACTTGTATTTTGACTGGAAAATTGCTGTTACTGGTTTGTACAGTGAAACTTTAATACCTTCAATGCACAATACTGGTATCTTGTAATCTGATGATTTCTATCACTGTAACGGTCCAGTGGTGTGAACATAATACTGAAAGGTCCTGCCCACTGGCTGAATAAGATGAACAGGTGATGCCTCAAACTCTGCTGAGGGAAGAGAAATCTCCTGTGGTGAACTAGGTGAACAGAAATAGAAATGGTTGTGATTTGTTAATATTAAATACACATTCATGCGGCACAATGATGACATGAATTTCAAATTTCTACAAAAAGGGAGAGGTTTGTATATGTTCAGTATACAGTTACTCCAAAGTATCTAAGCTCCTTTAAAAAATGCAACCAAGTGAGTAAGACGCATCTTATTTCTAAGAACCTTCAGTTTTGAATGAATGTGTACTTATACAAACAAGTACATCTGACTGTAGAAAAGCATTTAAAAACCTAATTATAAAATCAGGGTTTTCACTGCCTCCTGCATTCCTTTAGTGGCAAATATTTACTTGGTTTTCCCAATCCTTTACATTCGAGCCTAAACAATACATATGTCCTACTCTAATACAGTAATAGGTAGGGACAATAAATAAAAGAAACTTGGCACCTCTGTGTTTATGACAAGTATGTGATGAACAGCTGAATTACCTGAACAAATGAAAGAAAAGCTCCAGACCTCATCTTCCAGTGATTATATGAGGCCTTTTAAAGCAAAGGGGTTTTTTTTTGCTTTTTTGCTAATGTAATTGTATTATATTTCTGAAGTGATATTGCAACATATAAAAAATATGAAATCAATTCAACAAATTTCTGTGATACAACTGGACTCAGGTAACATGGGATATTGTCTCAACACCTTGGGCAAGTTTTTCACTGCATTTAATATTGCACGTTGTCTGCACCTACTTGTATTTTTCAAGGCCTATCTGAGTTCATGAAATCTGGCAATCAAGTCAGAGGGAAGAAAATAAGGCCTTATGTCAAAGAAGTCCCTACAGGTCACAGACAATTTCTTTGCTAGGCTTTTAAAGAGGTGATTCTTATACATGACTATTACAAGCTTCATCAAGCTTTATTGGTATTTTTATTTCAATCTTAATAGACTTCTGAAGACATTTTTTTCTACCTTCCCCTTTACATTCATTATATGACAATTCACAAGCAGCGAAAAAAGCAGAGACAAAACAAAAACCAAAAAATTACTTTTCCAATACCTACTTTAAATGCAATTTCATAGCGTGCTGAGAAAATTTAGCTCCATACCTGGAACACACTGAATCAAGTTGGCAATCATTGCACTGAAATGTGCTCTCATATCCTTAAGGATCTCGACTTCTTTATCATTTTCAGCCTCCAAAAGCATGCGAGTCAGATCAACATACTCTAAGAATAAGGCTCCAAGGGCTAGTGTATCTCTTTCTAAGGCTCCATTTGTACTAGCAGAAAGGAAAGTCACACATTAATATAGAATAACAGAGTAGTTACACTACAGTTTTCTGAAGAAATGCATGCAAATCTCTCCATAACTGATAGACCACACAATTCTTCAAATAACATACTGGCATAATCTCAGTGGCAAACACTGAAAATTATCTCACTTAAAAGATCAATATTTATGATGAGTGATAGTCCTACCTGTCACTTATAACACCAGCATCAGCAAGGAGTTCGAAAATTCGCAATAGCTGCAGTCTTAGTAGATCTCGTCGTTCTCGACGTTTCTTGTTCTTGGAATTTAAAATAACAACCATGTTTATACGCATAGGTGCATACATTAAAAACTAGTAGCTTCAGAAATGCCAGTATCGTAGTGAGATTTAAGAATTCCAGTTCAAGAATTTTCTTCATGAAGGAACTTGGGTGCTTTTGGATATTTCACCACAACACTGTGCTGACACATCAACAAAGAACTGAATATGATCAATTTTTTGTCTTTGTAACTCTACTTGAAAAAATGGTTAACAACTGCCTTAGTGCTTAGTGAAAATATGGAAATTAAATAATGAAATACTGGATAAAAATAACTAATATTCAAGGTTTCTGCACCAAAAAAACATGCTATCTTCAGGTAATAGGGATATTCATGTTAGTTTAACATCATCTAGTTTGGGTGCTGGAGACACTTAAAGTGCAGAACATATATCCAGACCCGAGGAAGACATCTTAGTGATTAGCCATTCCTGAACTTGGCAATGCTGCAGCACACCATCAGCCATATCCAACTGAGCTCCTGGTAGACACCACTCCAGCCCAGTGCGGAGTGTGTTGACTTCAGGGGTTTTGCCCACAGTAATGTCCTCCTCCCACAGAACCGGACTGCATGGTTGTTAAATGGCTCATTGTATCCCACTGCCTTCTAGAAAGCTGTCCTTTCTGTCTTCTACCTTGCCTGGAAAGATGTGAATGCAATGAAGCCTGTTCTTTGCTGAAAGACTAAATTGACTTGTTTGTATTCTGTATCTCCCCTAAGCAAGAAAAACATGAGTAGGTAAAAATGCTGCTATTGCACTCAAAGAAACAAGAAAAGCTCAGAGGAAACACAGATTTTGCTCTTCAAAACTGAGAGATACTGAGATAAAGGCTTATCTCTTCTAAGTCTCCGTCTCTGACTATGGACAGATGCACGGGAGTAGATGCACGGGAGAAGAAAATGATGCTTGGCCTGGTATTCTGACCCAGAATTGGCAGAATTGCAGCATCCTAGCCAAAGGTTTTATTCAAATAACTATGCCATTTGATTTGTTCTATTCAGAGCCCTGTTTTTCTCCTGTTACACCTTTAAGGTTCCAGGAAGCACATGTAGAGAAAAAAGCAGTTTTGTTGTAATACAGTATTTACGAGACACATCTGCCTCTCGCAACAGTGACAGAAGTGGTCTGGCAAGCTCTGTGTCAGCACCTGCAGGGCGGATCTTGTGTAATGTCCATTTTGGTTTATCCCTGCAGCTCTTGGCCACGCTGGCAATTCTCTTCCTAGTCACAGCATATGTTCAAGGACATTGTTTGTGGTGTGTTGGACACCTGCCTGCTGACACGGAGGCCTGCCATGTTCTCTGCAGCTACACAACCCAAACAGTCACTCCTGGGTTTCCAGGTGGCACTGTTTGCAGGAAGATGACCCATTAATTCATATCAGGAAAAATACAGGAATTAACATTGCAGTCTCTCGTTCTCATATTCCTCTGCTGACAACTCCATGTGCTAAATTTGCTCTTACCGCATATAGTAAACCTCTGAATTCTAGCAATTCCTTTCCTGAGGGTAGACTGGATTTGCATGTCTTCAGAAAAGGCTTTTCAATTCTAACTTGTCTTAAATGGTGCACAGACAAAATGCACAGGCAAGTGGCTGCACCAAGGTGTATTTAATCCACTTCTGACCAGTATCAAAACAAGTGACCTTCAAATCAGTGACTTCATAGGGGTGGAAGCCACACAACTGAATTGAGGTGTGAAGCAATGCAGAATGGAAATGGTTGTGGACATTTACCAGACGCAGGATTATTAAAAACTGTCCATGAGCCATCTCAGATTTCTATCTTGGAGCCAGATGGAATGGCCCAAAACTGAGTCAAGGAGGGAAAACTGAGCAGAACAGCAACTTGAGTCTAGTACTGAAGCTCTCCCTGTGGCTCTCCTCTTTAGCTGCATAAACACATCCTGACACTAAACTGCTTACTGAGGCTACAGATTTTATCAGCAGAGATTTTTAAGAACAGAGCATTCTCTCTTGTGTGGACTGGAAGATCTGTTGGGAACCTTTCCAGCATTACTTTCTCTTGTAACAAAAGAGAGTACTATACTGAAGGTGAAAACTCAGATTAATTTGTCAGTTAACTGATCATATTTAGAATGAATCCTGTGCTACGTGATCCAGGATGATCCTGCTTGAGCAGGGAGGTTGGACCATTTCGGTCCCTTCCAGACATTCTGTGATTCTGGGATTCCATGAAGCTGAAATAGGTGACCCTGCCTGCCCTGAAAATAAAAGCACACCTAAACACTGCTACAAAATGTGCTTGTAGCCCAGCTATGTTAAAGCACATTTTTTCTCAGATACTGAAAGTGAATTTCCAACACATCAAAGTTCTGTATCAGGAGGTTCCAGATTGGATGGGAAATTTTTCCTCAGAATGGGGTTTTATATTGTACATTTCAGATCACTGATAGAATTTAAATTAAACTAGGTTTTAATGGAATTACTTTAAATTATACAATTAATAAAATTCTTGTTGCACACAGAGCTTAATTTGCTAGTTAGTACAAAAGAATATATTTGTATTTCAAACAGACAGAATTACTATTTTTAAAGTAATTTTGCAGTTTAAAAAAACTAGTACACTGATTTTTGAAACTAACCTCTGGTCTTCTTTCTAGGGCTTCTTTCATTAGTGGGTGAAGTTCTTCTACTAATTCCCTAAATTAAAAAAACCCATAAATATTTGTAAACAAAATCTAATGTCCTTTGAAAAGCATCAATATATCATTCAACATATAAAAACAAAGTTCTTAAGGTCAAATAAAAATTTAAATATATATTGAAGTTACAACAAAAATAAAGCACTTGTATTAGAGGCAAATTACTGAGAATACGATAAGTGGAGAAGTACCTGAAAACAAGGGAATTTGTTCTTCCAAATCCTAATACAAGTGATTCTGTTATTTCTATGCTTTCAAGTCTCATCAAAGGAACTAGCTGCTTTAGTAAGACTCCAACAGATGGAGTTCCAATAGCCTAAAATATATTAAAATATTGTTGAATTGAATTGTCAGGATATCAGTATTAAGTAAACACAATTTTTTTTACAAACAAACATTATCCAAGAATCAATACATATTTTAAAAACATGTTGGAATGATTTTACTGTTATGGATAGCAATCCACCAGTCTAACTGGATGTGTGCTACTTTCCAGTCACCTTAATAATGCTTAACAAGCAAATACATCTGGGAAATCTCTTTGCTTTAGCTCAGATTATTGTCATTTACTTAATTTGTTGCTTCATTAAAATATTCCAGTAATTGCATTTGTGGAGCTGCTGCTCCTCTCAGGTTTCTACTACTTGAAAGTGTATTTTATATATTATTGCTTCTGACAGGCACATATCCAGCAGGAATACAATTTTCATTCAGAAATCTGCTTTATTGCTTAATGTTTTAGACTTACAAATTGGAGTGCCCTACAAGGAAAGAAAGAGAATGACAAACTAAAGCTAACTTCAAAACACATGTCCAGACCTATATTTTGAATGCACGTTCCTCAGAATGCAAAAAAAAAAAAGAGTAATCTATTGGAAATGCCATGGCTTTTGCCAGATGTTTATCAACACATCGTATCATACAGATGTTTTAATTGTTAATTATGTGTGTCAAGTAGTTTGCATACATCAAAATATTCTCCAACTGAAATACTCTCATCAGGATATGATTTTGCAGGCAAATGCAGCCTAAAATTCTCCTAAATGAATAGTTTACTTGAAACAGGACACATCACCTTATTATCATAGTTCACTGTTCCATCAGGAGTGGTAGCCATGATCTCTGGTGTTGAAGCACGCAGGTGTCCTGGGCTCATAATACTGGGCTTTGCTACTCCAAAACACAGAATAAGGTAGTTTCTCCACAAAGTAACATAGTTGTCTCCACTGCTTGCTGTACTTGTTTTCTTTGCATTAACAGGAATACTAGAATTTAAAAATAAATCGTAATTATTAAAACAATTTCCCACTCTTAAATACACAGTAGTTTAAAATCTTTTGAAACAGAATAAAACATTAGGTATATACCAGCTGCAATTCAACATGACATGATACACAGGAAAAATCAACAAAGGTAGCAAACTGGAGTTTTCCACCTTACAAATTGCAATTATGAAACTCAAACCTGTGTGGCACCAGTTTCTGTGTGGCACCTTGCAGGACTTGTGGACTGACACTGAAACATGAGACTAAAGAAAAGCTTATCTTAAAACCACACAGCTGATACAAAAGAAAGTGAAATGCAGATTGCCACTTACTTTGGATCCACAAGAGGCATTATCAGCTGCAGCCTCGTGAAGGCGTATGGCCAAGCATAGCTGAGAGCTGTAGGACAGTGTTTTGGTAGATTCTCCTGCCTAAGAAAACTGAAGAGGCAGAGAACCCATGGGTCTTTAACAGACTGTGCAAATATCCAGACATGGGAAGGACTTTTCACATCATAATGGCTGTTTACTAGGACAGCATTCCACTCCACCAGCCACTGCAAATCCACGCTGTGTGTTAACGGGATTGTTGTCTATGGAGAGAAAAGATAAATTAACACTCCTTGCTGTACTAGTCAGAAACCAGGCACAGAGGCAAGACATTTGCTTTGCTTTATTATTAATGAGCAGAATGAAAGCACAAAATTCAAACCTTGGCCTCTAAAACTGCAACACCCAAACCCAGGTGCTGCTATTTCAGACGAATTTCCTAATTCCTGTATTATGAAGTCAGAATGTCTTTCTTGCTCAGTTTCTGTTTTCAGCTGCAGAAGGGCCCAACCTCCCCACCAGTTCAATGCCCCTTTCTGTGCTGGTTTTGGCTGGGGTAGAGTTTATTTTCTTTGCAGTGGCTGGTATGGATTTGTGTTTTGGATTTGTGCTGGACACAGGGTTGATAATATAGAGATGTTTCTGTTATTGCTGAGCAGGGCTTGCACAGAGCCTTTTCTGCTTTTTGTACTGCCACACCAGTGAGGAGGCTGGGGGTGCTTGGGAGGCTGGGAGGAGACACAGCCAGGACAGGTGACCCAAACGGATCAAAGGGATATTCCAGACCATGTGACATCATGTTTAGTATATAAAGTGGGGGAAGAAGGAGGAAGAGGGACACGTTTGGAGTGAAGACGTTTGTCTTCCCAAGTCACCGTGATACGTGCTGGAACCCTGCTCTGCTGGAGATGGCTGAACACCTGCCTGCCCATGGGAAGTGGTGAATTAATTCCTCGTTTTGCTTTGCTTGTGTGCGCGGCTTTTGCTTTCCCTATTAAACTGCCTTTACCTCAACCCACAAGTTATCCGGCTTTTACCCTTCTGATTCCCTCCCTGATCCCACTGGTGGGGAAGTGATTGAGTGGCTGTGTGAGGCTTTACTGCTGGCTGGGGTTACTTTTTGGCACCCAACATGTAGCTCAAACCCACAAGTCTGGAAAGGGCACTCAATGCGGCAAGGACCATTTGTTGCTTTAAACTTAATCAGGCTGAAAAATGCCCCAAACGGATTGTTCCTGCCCTCTGGAAATGAGCCCTTCACTAATCTCTAACACAGCATGCTAAATAAGTTGTCTTACGTATTAGTTATTCTACTGACACTTTTTTATACAAAATGCTCAGTCTCTGCTTCCTCTGGTGCATGTCAGACACATCAGGCCCCTGAGAGAGCAAAAGGAGAGATTCACCCCAGCTGTCAATTACTCTACAGCTTAGGCTCAGGTTTGCAGGCAGGGCCACCTTCTGAGGACACAAGGGAGCTAAAGCTTACTCCCTTCTCGAACAGATGATAGTAGGGGGTGACTTCCAGGTGCCTCAAACATTAAGTGGTGTTAGCAGTAAGATTTCCTCAACTGTTCTTTTTTCTGTATGCAGTATCTTTCATATCCATAGTACGATTATTTTCATAGAACAGATTGTCTGGGACATTGTGGAGCCTTGGAGCTCTTGGGTAGATGGCTGAAGCCTTAAAGCTGTATGATTTCTTTGATTTTTAGCAGTTTTATTTTTAGTCTTTCATGTCTGATATTTGTTATGTAAACATGAGCAGTAACAGTAAAGTAGTACTTACTGAATCTGAAACAGCCACATGAATAAAGCTTTCAAGAATAGAGGAACTCAACTGATCCATGACATCTATCATAGGTCTGTCATCATCCTGCATAATACAGAGAATACGAGTTTACTGCCCTCCTGACCGAATTATTTCCCTTCTTATTTTTCCAGGATATGAAACAGAACCATCTGAAAATTATGACATGAATCTGAAGTAGCTAAAAATATTCATTGTTAATGATGGGTACACTCTGTCTTTTTCAAATTAATCTCAGAACTAAGTCCAGCCTGTGGTTTGAAATGAAGTTAATTTGTGGCTATAGCTCACTGCTTAGAGAACAAAAGCACATATCAGAAAATCCCAAATGACTTTGGATAGCTGGTATCAAAGGACTGAAAAATTAGCTTACTGTTTATTGAAGCATTCCTTTGCCATGAACACACATATTTGTGTTCTTAGGCATTTAGATGGCTCACTGAGCTGTGACCGCCAGTACACAACATGACTCCCCATATTTCTGTACCCATAAAAAAGACTTAAGAGGTCTTTACTATAGAAGGAAAATGTATGTGAATGATCTTAAAGGTGTCTTATGCTGTGGGTTTTTTCACAAAATGATATGCTGCAGGAATGGATTTCATTTCCAAAATAAATTTATAATCTTGACAATACAAAAATGACCAGTGCAGTAAAAGAAAGGTTTTACAGTATATTTTACATTCACATCATTCCAAGAGAAAATATGAAGTTGCTGTACATTTCCCTTCAAATTCCTACACAGGGCATTTCCCATTAATATTACATTGTTGAGTGCACAGAAAGGTTTGCAGTGTTAAGGCAAATAGAAATAGTAAGCTGAGATCAAATGCTTTTTTATAAACTGAGTGCATATCTGCTACACTGCAGCAATTACGTCAAAAGCAATTGTAAATAGCAGTTTTGAGCTTTATCTTTGGGAAATTTTAACTCCAAGCTCCAGAAGAGAAAAATCCTACCTCTGCCTGGCCAAGGGCCGAGAATAGAGAACGGATTTCTCTGAGGATCAAAACAGCCAGTTTCCGTGTAGCAACCTGGAAACTACACAGCAGAACCAGTGCGAATCCTTCGACTGCGTGCAGGACGTTAGAATAGGGGCTTCTTTCTGACTGTATCCTGTGGCTGGATCCATTTGGTATCAACTGTAGAACAGTGCAAAAGGGGAAAAATGGAGTGGTGGCGTTTGCAAACCAGGTCTCCAAGAAATATTCTATTTAACTAGGACATATACAGAAACAAAATGCAGAGGCCATGTAGATGCGGGACTGGGAAACTTGACATATTCCCTCAAACAACCAAGTTTTGTTGCTTTAGGTTACTTCGTTCCACAAAAGCAGTGCATGAGTAGAGTCCTTTGAACAAATCCTTCCCTCTAATTTTCAATTAATCTACCCACTTTTTTCCATCCTCCACTAAAAAATGAATGAGTAAGTCAGACTATGAACACCACACTTTTTCTACTCCAGACAGCATGTCCTTAGGTCCTTCTTTGGTCCTGTAGCAGCCAACATCCTAGGTAGGTGGCCTCTAGAACCTGACCCGATCAGTAAAGTGTAACAACATTTAATGAAAAGCATGTGAGGATTTCTTTTCTACATTTTTATGTACTCCTGTTATTACCTATTAATTAATGGTCCTCTGTGATATAAAACACTTATCATGTTTCCCAAAGGAAAACATACCCAGTGTGATTAGTTTAGGAGATAAGAAGCCTAAAAATCATTTCTCATAATGAAAATATCTGTGGGACATTGCAGATGGGAGAAGCAGGAGAAAAGCTGTTCAGTTCCCAGAAATGTTTGTAACACATTGAGACAGCAGGCTATGGTAACAATCAGGTTCTTTGATGTTTCTGAATCAACCAAGGGAAATGAAGGTCTACTTCATCCTTCACAGCATTCCCACTAGCATTATCAATCTGTTTCAGCCCTGGGAAAATGTCCTTCTGCCACATCTACATACCCGTATTTCACTTTATGTGCTTTTGTTGATGTGCATATTTTAGTTTGACATGCATTCTCTTATATTGCTCAACAACAACATCTGCTGTATTACACAAGGACATGGCTGTCCTCAAAAGACATGTGAACTAATTACCTAAAAAATTTTGCATAGTGAATTCTTCTCAGGTGAGTAAATACAAAACACACAAACCACAGCAGTATCAAGGAATGTAATTTCAGCCTTCAATTAGTAAAAATGTTAGGACACAGATCTCTTGATTCCATACCTCTGCAGATCTGGTTTTGGCCTGCTCAGAAGCTTTTCCTGGAGTGTGTATTACAAGCTTCCACTGCGTAAGCAATTGTAGCAGCAACTTCAGTGAAGTATCAAGAAGGGTATGATGCATATCATTCACTTCACGGAGCAGAAAATTAGTAAAACCAAAGAGTACATCCTCCCGCCAGTCAACAAAGTCAACAAGTAGACCCTGAAGAGAATTCTGTGCAATGTGTCGAAGTTCATCATCCATATGGATAGACAGCCTGTAAGTAAAAGTAAATGTCAGATAATAAAAGTATAAGGAGTGTTTATCGTGGTAGGAAGCATACATATCTCAGTAACATGACAGTGATGGAAAATTCCCACTGACAATGGTGGATGATTCTTTCATGGTTTTGTTATTGCTGACCACAATTAACATCCCTGACCTGTTTTCTATATTGTAATTCTTCTACAGTAGAAGATATTAATGGATCCAAAAGAAGTACATTCTCCTCCTAAAACAGAGTATCTCTAAAGTACATAATTCGGCAATTTTCTCAAACCAAATATGTTTCTTATTTACTCATAACTCAATAACTTCCATGTAGGTATGATAACAAAACACTTACAAATAAATACATAATTTCATAATTTATGTATTTATTTGTTAACATTAAATATAAAACTAAAAGAATCACAACAGCTTAGCTAACAGTTAAAACAAATCTTTAGCCAAGATGCAAATCACAATTAATAAAAGCAAATCTTCAAAAGAATTAAAATGAGGCATTTGAATTAAAAAAAGCTTTATGTTTTAAATAAGTTAGGATGAGGAAATGGGAAAAACAGCCTCAGGACTTCCTATACTTTTAGAAACACACTGAACACCCTCAAAGCCCTTCTGAAAGATGGTGACATTTCAGATCCCATTTTCAAATTTTATTTTCTTTATTTCCATCACATTGAAGATCTTCACAACAAAGAAATTTTTGATACTTTCTTTTGACACAGAAATCATCAAACCAGTTCTGTGTTAGAAGTTGGCAGAATAAAGTAAATTCAGATTAGTGTGCTCTGCAATTTTTGGTTCATTGCCTTTAAGATGTATTTTGTTTTAATTACCCACGAGACTGTAATTTTCTGTAGTGTGTTAGAAGTAATTTTCAAAGTATTTTATCTACAGTTAATCTACATAGTTGAAAAGGAGGACCATTATAACGAAATGGACACAAAGCTAAGAGAAAAAAGAAACCAAAACAGCAAATGGAGTGGAACCAAATTCTATTCAGTTGGAAGTGTATGATGAGATGTGGCTCATGAAAAATCTGGTTCATTATAGCTGCCTAATTTGGAGGCAGGGAACATGTTATTTAACCTAAAAGAAAATAACTGCCATGAAAATTCACCCCTGGTGAACATGACTCCAAAAATAACTGTTATGCTTTAATATCCACGTGACTTTCTATATATATATTTAGAAACACAGTATTTTGCTGTGCTAAGAAAGGATCATTTTTGTCTCCCTTTTGGAATGCCAAAACCAGATAAACAAGCAAAACCTTTTGAGACCACAGTTAAGCCATCCATGAAATGACTTCCACAGTGACACAAAGCAATAACAGAAAAGAGGATACAAAAGACATCTCCTAAGCCCAAGTTACTGCCCAGTGGCATTATCTAATGAGCTGAAATTCAAATTGAGCATAAGAATGCATCTCTGTATTACCACTGTATGACAGGCAGTGCAGGAAGCAAGTACAAGTTTGTTTGTTTGCACTTGAGTCTGTTAAATTTAAGACCTACTCAGGAATTTGTAATGAATGGTTGCAGTGGGCAGTGAAAGGGCAAAAGGTTCAGTATATACTTGACATCTGCTTCATGGTTTATAATCTGAATACAGCTGTCCTGGAAAAAAGTCTAGCTGCTGACTTACAGACTCCTTCTGAAAACCGCCAAAAGACACATCTGTTGTGAGGATGAAAAAAATCAGACCAAACTGTGAATAGAAGAACCAATTAACTCAAAGATGTAACTTTATCTCTCGTGAAAAGAAAATATTTAACAGCTTTCCATCCCAAGAGCACAGACCCACAGAAATCTCTGGCGGAACTCCTTCTAGGGCTCTTTGGAAAAATAGGAAGAATCTGAAACGTTACCTCTCTGAAGTTTCTTATCCCTGTATTGAGTTTAGTTTCTGACCCATAACACATGACATTGTAATGCAGTGCTCTCTAGAACTGCAGATGCTCACCTTCTGGGCCTACACTTTCATATCTGGGAGAAGTAGCCCATCTGGTCTCAGATAAACATGGGACAGTGTACAGAACGTAGAAGCATCTCTGGTGATGGGGCATTGTGGTGATTTACATTAAGTCTAGGCCAGGTGTTCATTCTGTAAACAGTTTATTAGTTTCTTCTCTGAAGGTATGTTTTTGAAGACAGTTTTCAGTTCATGCTGTTCCAGGCTAAATAGACCTAATTTTTTCAATTCACTCATCTTTTTTTCCTTGCTCTCTGGTCAGTCTCTTCTTCAACCGCAATGTCCCAGCTTGCATGTTGTTCTCCAGAACATCTCAGGCATCCTTGATACTGACTAGACCAGAAGAATGTTTTTGAAAACTTTGTAGACCTATACAAGTGATTAAGGTTTGTCTTTTCATAGGAACATCACTTCTTTGTATCTGTTCAGTTTGTGATCCTGCTCTGCAATACTGAGACTCTACCCAGTTACTTCAACACCACTCGGTATGTCTCCTGAACCATAAACTGTTTGTTAATTGCATTCCAACCAATTATGTACCTACCTATTTTACCTAAATTGTGTTTCCCTTGCTTATACTTAGGAAGAGGACTTAAAACACTATCAATGTCTCAAAGATGCTATAGCACGAGTGCATGTAGAGAGGAGAACAGATTCTCAAAGTTGCCCTTCTTGGGGAAAGGCCAAGCATGTAATTTGCTTCTGAAGTTGCTCTAGAGGTGCTTTCCTCAGCTCCTCTTGATGTCTCACTTCTTTTCACAGTCAGAGTCAGATAATTCAGCAAACTTTCTGCTTGCATTGTCCCAGGAGGGCAATTACCCAAGAAACAATTAGAATCATGGCTGACCTTTTCTGAATTAAGTTTGATGACAGAATAAAGATAGACCAGTGGTTATACTGGTGTCAGTAGACAGTTGTGAGACTTAAGGAGGGTAGCATTAATTTATAAAGAAACCCACACTGGTCTCCAAATTTCCTTAAGAGTCTGACCTGGACAATCCTGTGATTGAAGAGCCGTGACCTGAATAGATACATGCTTTTTACCAGCTCAGTTAAGGCTACTAATAAGGATAGAACTCTAGTTAAAATATTGGATTAAAGGAAAACATGTCCTTTTAAATTTCCCTTAAGCGGAATTGATGCAACTGTTTAGTATCTGTATAATTTGATAATGTAATGATTTAAAACAACCTACAAGTGATTTATAGCAGACAATGTGCACACAAGGAAATCAAGCAGGCCATGCACTGCAGCACACCTACTGTTGGCTTATGATCTGGCTTGTTTGGCTGGCTGCACCCTCCACCACTACCAGAATCAGTTGTTTCACTCTTTTAGCACATCACTGGCAGTCAGTTGCTCATGGAGCAGAAAAAACTGGTTTTGTATGTAGCCTTCTGGCTCCCACATCTGCCATTCCCACATCTGTGATGTTTGAAAAGCAAGAACAGGGTGGCGAAGATTGCTTTGCCACAGTTACCTGAGAGCAATACTCTGCAAAGGCCTCGTGGTTCAGTTTAATACCATAATCCACTTACATAAAGAACATAAGCTGGAACCTTGGTCTTGGATACTTGAACTGAAATGTAGCAGACTTTTCTGTACTGACTAGCACCTTTTCTCATAATTATTTGCCACAAGTCACTGATTTGATGTCCTGAAACCTAACTGGTGTAGCAGTCATGTTGTAGACTACCTTGTTCAGTGAAGTCTATTCAGACAAATTGAATGTAAGGATACTATATTTCTTAAATTTATCCTTTTCTTTATTTCATGTCTTGAAATAATAATAATAATTTATAAAGTTTTTTTTGTAATATACCACATCTAGCACATTCTGTTTTACTAAGGAGACACGTGGAATCATAAATTAAAACTAAACAGGTATCTCCATGTTTTTCCACTACATAGAAGAGATGTTTTCTCCTGTTAATCAGAATGATGTGATGGTTAGGAAATGGTAATAAATTGTGACCTTCATGAAGAATAGTGAACATCATGTAATCTACATACTGATGGGAAAGAGTTCTGGAGGACATACCAACGTTTTCATAAAATTATGAGTCCATAATAAAACCACAAAAATTGCAAAAAGATGCTAGGACATCTCTGTCTAATTCATTAAGAGCAATTTACTTTTTTAAAGCATATATAAAAAGAAACAGTTACATATTCTGTGGGTCAGCTTTTTACACTGTTCCCCTGGAGCAGTCATTCAATGCTTCAACAGCTTACCTTGCCAGCAAGTCGATCAACTCAAGTTTTGACATTCCGTCAGGAAGCAATCGAGGAATAGCAGCAACACATGTTCTGAACAGATCGATTTTTGGTTTTCTTTCACCACTGAAAAAGTAAAACAGAATTTTGGCCATGCTTAAGAAGGAATTGTGTGTTAAATGATCCACCTCTAGCTTTTCAGAAAAGGCCTGGACATAATCAAGTACCAGAGGTCTACTAAGAATATGAGGATGGACAGCTAAACACCATGATGAAATAAGAAGGAAACATGAATACATTTTTCCATTGAATAAATGGTTTTGATTTTGACATTTTTCATGCATTGTATCTATACATTACTTGAAAAATCAATTATTAATGATTCATTTATTTCTTTCTGAGAGGAACTGGCATATATATAAAAAATGAAGGCCTAATGCAGGAGGATTCCTCCCTCAAGATCAGCATTTATATGATGCAAGCTTTGGATGAGGCAATGAGGAAAGAGTTGGGGTGTTCTCCATCATAGTGCAGCTATATTTCACCAGTTGTATAAAGCAAATAGTAGATGTGTAACAAGTTCAAATAACATGACTGAAGATCCAGACGGTTGCCCGCAGTAGGGGACAAGTCTATGGAAAACCATCACAACACATTTTTACACTGAAAAAGGCATATAATTTAGACGTAGGCATGGCCAGAGAGTTTCTGTTGATCACTGCCAGAGATAGCAGCATTTTGGCAACTCTTATCAGCTAGAACATGTTTTAGCAGCCCTAAGGGTGTTATAATCTGTGGAATGGCACAACTGTTCCCTAACAGCCTGGGAAAGTCATTAAGTACAAAGTTCAGCATGAACCAAACCCGAGGCTGGAAGTCCATGAGTCTTCTAAAAGTAGCTCAAGTTTCAGCTGCTGATTATTTCCAAAACAGATGCAGTTGTTTTCTGACTTATTTTCAACATTTTTGGTAAGTCTGAAGATTAAGTGCTTCAGCATCTCTTGCTAGTGTGGATTTCTTTTTTTCTCATTTTTATCTCAATGATCTATTATCTGATGATGGAGTATGGAGGAAATTGCCAAAGCGTAACAGCATTTCAAACTGTGCAGTCTTTCCCACAATATTATTAATTATTAGCCTGTAATATGCTTTGGAGGGATCAAAAAAAGTAAGGTCCTATTTAGGGGCCATACTATAAACATGCAGAGAAGGACTGTTCCTCTTTTAATATGCTTACAACAGAACTAGAAAAAAGTGAGGGGGGAAAAAAGAGACACCATGAAGCATTGTGAGCTACTTAACACCACACTGAAATAGAGTGACAAAACAAAAAATGAACTTAGTTTTCCTGCCCTGGTTACTACATTACTCTGCCCCTCCACCCAACAGAGGATATTGCATTGGGGTATCTTCTGTGTTCAGTCACACAGAAAGCCTGGATGCAATGCAGTCTGAAAGAAGATTTATGGAGTAACACTGATCATTCACTGAAATAATGGGTACAGAAAAGGCATAAACTTATTCTAGACTTACTTAATTCAAAGATTAAAGACAGTATTTTGGTGAATACCATTATGTCTCTTAACACCCTATATTTTTATCAGCTTGGATATATATTACATGAATAAAATGTTGACATTATTTTAATTAACTGTCTTAATGGTACAGTTAGGGGAAACTATTTTCATCATTAATTACCTCTGTCTCACTGTGTCTGTATTCTAACACACAGAACTTGAAAGGTGTCAGCAACTGACTGGAAAAGGAGTAAAACACAACATCTCACTGAGAATCTGGTTGTAAACAAATCCCTTTCAACTATTATCACTAAAGCAAATAGTAGCTGCATTAATAGCTAGTGCAAAATCCTATCTTTTTATAGTTGTAAACATTAAAGTGCCATTGGAAATTTTATGTGCAGGCAAACCAAGTCTTCCTTGCTGATTTGAAATGGAAAATGGAACTTTGCAGTTTCCTTACTCTCAGACCCTACCAAGTGCAAACAGATTGTGCATTTCAAATGGCGACCTGTAAAATAATAGTCTGAGAGGAAGCTCTTCTGAAGGCAAATGAGTAATTACTTATAAATATAAAATCTGTGGGTGTTCTGTGGCTTATCAGCTGCTCAGAAGAGTAGCAGGAAAGGATCCAAACCTTGGGCTCAAGTTCCCAACCTACCATCTGAGCTACCAGGCACAGCCTGTGAGGGGAGGAAGGGGAGCCTTTGAAGTACTTGCAAGGCCAGGTTTGTATGTTAGAAATGGATGCCCCATTCTAACTAGATGTTGGAAAGTAATTATAACTAGTATTGAAATTCATATCCCAGTGCACGATGCAAAGGATGCTTCTTACCCCAGATTTTAGTAAGACCCTCCATACTGGCATTTATTACTTCAATAATAAATGCTTCAAGTATCAGTAATTTAAATACAGAAGCAAGTCTAAAACTGTCAAAGAAAATTCCAGAATCTACACACTTTAAAATGCTATGTCTGCTCACTGCCTAGCTACTTCTCTCCGATTCTTATTTTATTTGTTAATAAAAATACCACTACGGTATTCATTTAATACAGTTTACACATAAACTTTATGTAACTATGACAAAAGCAGTAACTTTAAAATGTAGATAAATGTAATGTGATATCTATCAATTAGAGCCCATAAGAATTAAAAATAAATATGTAACTCTAGTGAAGCATAGAGTTCTGTGAATAAAATGGGAAGCAATTACATAAAAACAATATGCTGGCTTTTCCACAAATCCACAATGCAGTTTTTGAAAGGATCATTTTCAATCCTGATAATAACAGCTACTGATGTTTTTTGTGAGTTCACATCATTTAAATCAACTGATAATTAAGGATCCCAGATTTTTTTTCCCCTTGAATGAACAACTAAAAATGTGTTAAAATGTGGTTCGCCTTTCATGTGTATATATTAAATTAGAGCTCATCTGGATATAAAGTGCAACACAAAATGCAGTAACTTACATGTCTAAATATCCCAATCTTCATGTTTCTGACAAAAGTTACTACCAAGTCATAAGACTTCCTGAAATTTAAAACTCTTTTGAGTCTATTTGTTCGCTGACTCTAAAAATAGACAACATTTTGGTGATGCTGAGAAACCATGCAAAGGATATTTATAGCTAAGATTATGTACCCTTCATATCTAAGTGCTCAAGGTTTCACTGTGCAATTGTCCTTCGGGAACAAAATGCGAGTTTCAAAACTCACCTTCCCAACCACAGAAGTCTGAATACCCAAAATGGTTATGAAAACTAGGTGTGAGGACTGAACAGGACACAGGGTAGGACAACAAGAAAAACATGAAATATTATTCGATAGTAATATTAACTATGAATATAAATAAAGTAAGGCAGTGCTGGCGACACAGCTTGCAGTCTCACCTAGAGGCACTGCAACAAATAAGGGCAGAGGAATAAAAACATAAAGATTGTATCAGTTGTACAAGGTAGTTGAATTTGGCCAGTCATTGCAGTCAGTCTAGCACAATATTCTTAGCAAGTTGACTCTTTTGGGCAGTAAATAAAAAAAAACCAATCTCAAAGAGACAGATGTCCTTTTCATTACATCTCAAACCTTTCTCCAGGGATTGTTTCTTGTCCAGAATAACTACCATGTTCACTGCTCTAACAGGAAAGATAGGCAAGGTCTCCTTACAGTTGAGATCTCTACAGTCTGCGCTCTGCATGTGTCAAATGATGTCTCTGTGTCTCTAATCTCTGCTAGATGTCCATCTCACTAGAACTCTCTCCAGGAAACTTGCCTCACTAATAATTTTGGATGAAAGTGAAAAATGCTGCCCTTCAACACAGCTTGAAGCACACTGGTCTGATTCTGCTCCAGTGGGATACAGCTTAAATCCAAGCCTTATCACAAGATTACTTGGGTTTTTAATTAAGATTTGATTTTGATTACAGGCATGAAAAGCAAAGGGAATTTTTGAATATTATTATTAACAGGGATTTACAGAACTCATTGCATTCATTTTGAAGTTCAGTGACGCAAATATACCCTGAGACACTGTTCTGAGCATAGGCTGCCAGGTTTTCTACTTTAGCATCCTACTTCTACCATCTAAACATCCATAGGATTCACACATGACTTTTCCTACATCAAGAACACCTTCAGTTCCAAACACTGCAGCATTCAAAGCAGCACAATCGACTTGTCATAAACAGTTTTTCAAAGCATATACTAATTAAGCTAAATGTTCCCATCTCTTGCTGTTTCTCTGATGACCCACGATAGACAGAAACACAGAAAAAGTTCCAAAATTACGTTTCCATATTTCATAGGAATTACTGTTCTTTAGCACTCACGTAATCATGTCTTCAGGTTCTTTGTTAAGCATCTGTATGTTGGTTAGCATCATGCACCGACCCACTTCCTTGTCCAGGTGCCTGAGTATGTTGTCCACGGCTTTCCTTACTTGAGAATAATATAATGACATACCTGCAAAAATATGCATTTTTGTACAAATGGGGATATTTATAGATATATATATATTCTGAAAAAGAAAGTTGCTTACTCATGCTGTGCTGCATGAAGTAAGAAAAATGTTTTCCTCATGAGATAGCATATTGCACTAGTAATGATAGCCTGATCCAAAATCAGAAAATCTTGCCTGCTCCAAAAGGAATGCTTACGTATTATACATAGAAGCTGGAACACCAGATCATAAAATAGCAATGAAATGGCTAATACAAGAATTTAATGCAAGCATTTGTTATCAAATACTTTAAATACTTCAGCAGCAGTGGGTCTTACATTGCTTATTTTCTTGATATTACTACAATGATCCAGCACAGTACAACACAGGTCTTTGCCACTGGTGCAGACTTCGCTTCGTTCACGTAACTTTGGGGACTTAATGAAGTGTGAAGGTGAGCAGCCAAATTTTTTTTTTTTGCCAACAAAAACAGGCACCTTCAGGGCATGATAGAGACACTCTTCTACAGCATGGGATTCCTGCTCTACACTGAAGCCCCAGACAGCAGTGCTATTAACTTAGGCACTTCAGTACAACATTACATTCAAAAGTTTTGACACCTTGAAAGTTTGAGATATTGGAATTAAAATGAGGCTATCAACAGAATCTTTGATAGTTTTCAAAGCTGGTACATCTTCTGAGCACTTTTCTAATAGGATGAATATCCATGAATAAACACAGCTATCAGCATGGAAAAGCAGTGTCTTTAACCCCTAGCAGAATACAGGGTCACTACCACTTGTGGAGCACAACTGAGTACTTTTCAGAATAACCTAAGAAAAGCAGCATTTGTCAAACTAAACCATACATTTCACTAGAGTGCACAATAAATTAAATGCTTACAATACAGAAATAAATCAAATACCCAACAATAGTAAACTATTCTGCTCAGGTGCTGAAGACATTTTTGCATCCATTCTCACCCAAGTTTCTATATTGTCCATTTTCTTACTTACCTATCATTTTAGCTTCCTCCTCTGTAAGAGTTTTGCTCAAATACGTTTTCTTCACTCTCAGAGTGTTTCCAGAGGGAAGGACAGCTCCAGTCACTGGCATTGGAGGTTCACCATCTTTTTGCTGCAAGCTATCAGCAATTACCAAGAAAGCTCTCAGGCCAATATTCATTCTCTGTAAAGTTTAGAAGATAGATGAGTATCATAATCAAATAATCATATTCTACTCATATTCTTCATTCACTTTGAAATTTTGAGAATGCACTCGCCAGCATTTCTTTTCTGTATCTTCACTACATTAACTAGTCTGATACATTTCACAAAAACAACCCATGAAATAAATAATGAATTCACATCTCCACTGTGAGCAGGGCTCTCAGAACTTTATTTTTAAGAATTTGCATTAGCACATTATCTTTTTCTCTTCAGGATAAAACACCTGGATATGACCTGTAGTTTAGCAGTGCATCTTAAATGGACTTTCAGTTAAACATAAATGACCTACGTCCATTATGAAAAAAAAGATGAATTACTGTCTTGAAAGGCCCCAGGGTTGATCATACTGAGAGAAAAGTCTGGAATTATGCTCAACGCCAAAACTACAATGTGAAAATATGAGGAAGGTGAATTTAAGTGACCTGAATGCCTTCTGGGAATGCACCAGAGGAAAACTTGCAAGCTTTGCATTGCAGTGATTGAAAGACTAGAATGTTTTCAATTTCTCTGGAATGTGTTCCAAAAACTAAGAGGCTGTCCTACCAACAGCCTCCCAAAGATGCATTTACACAGATTATGGGGGTTATTTTTTTTAGAATGCTAAAATCTATGTAAATAAAAAAGTGGCGCTATAATGTCTTTATTTTCAGACTATTACAATGTTGTTGAGAAACAGTAAAATTTCAGATGCTGATTGAACAAGAAGCTAAGGACTATGTCCACCCCATCTCAGCTGGGCTAATACACAACGTTCTTTGTAGGACCTTTCTCAGTCAATGCTGCAGGTGGCTGATCCAGAGCATGGTGTGGACTGCCTGCTCAAAAATTCTGTTTCGTTCTTTTTTACTCTGCTACAGAAAGATGAAAGCTGTGTTCAAAGTAAAGCTTGCCTTTCATTTCTCCTGCCTTTGACAGTAGAAAGTTTAATCTACTTTTCCACATATTTTGTATCAAATATAATTTTTGCAAGGCAATCACTCTATTTTAACATCTTAGTGAATAGATACAATGGTTTAATTCTTCAAGATTAATACAGACATGTTTTATGAGATGATCACAAATTATTTTTATTTTTATGTGTTTATTCTTAAATTTCAAATGAAAATGTTTTCAAAATTTTAAGGAAATGCATATTTTTAAGAGATTTTTTATTCTTTTAGTACTTATTTATATTTTGATTTTTTAAAAAAGTTTTTCGAATTTCTGATTGTTTTCTCTAGGAAAAGCACTAGGAAGCTGACTCATGACACCGATACCAGTGGAGCTTTGCTGGTCAGAGTGGTAAAACTTCATTAGAATGTTTTCTTTTTCAAGCCTTCTTGCATCATGTACTCTCAGTAAGGCTGTTTTGAAACACACTGAAATTGTTACAGAAAAATTATTGTTATATTAAAATACTTTAAGGCATTGCTTCTAACAACAGCAGAGTGATGAGGACATACTGCGATTGGTAGTTTTATTTATACTTTTCTTTTTGTTGTATACATTTGTACTAGTTCACATTTGACATTCTTCACTGAGAAAACATGAGAAAGGCGTAAACAATGTGACATTTTACAGACAGAAGTTCAAAGATGTATTTTAACAATCAATCAGATTCAAACTTTTGCCTGAAAACTGGACAAAGGTGAAAGCATGCTCAGAATGTAACCAGGAAGTAAATTTAGCACAATACAATACACACTAACGCAAAAAAATAAGCAGATGTACATCATACCTCAGGGTTGAGACTGAAAGCTTTTGCTGGTTTTCCAACACAAAGGAAGTCAAAGATAATTTCTTTCATTGCAAAATCTAAACGTTCCTAAAATAGCAAAAATACTGCAAATCATGAAGTTGCTCACTTCTGCTACTTATTTTCATTAAGGCTACAGAACACTGAAAACCAGTTTACTCAGGGTTCATTTAAATATATGGAAAAACAGATTTTCAGAAGCATGTACAACATATTATCAGATCTAAGCTTTTAACACTGCTTTATGTTGACAAAATCAAAAATGTATAGCATTTAAATAGAAAGTAATCCATTTTGGAAATAAAGCTTTTAATTATTTCATTTAAACTGCAGTAATTACAGTACTAACACAGTATTGTACATAAAGAGAGCTTGTTCACAGATGGCACAGTTAAAGGAAGATTTTAAGCATCTGTTTGATTCATCCCTGTTCAGAGACTTTAAGTATGTGCTTAAGTGCTTTGCTAAACGGGAAAATTTTCTGAATTTAAGTCATAAGAGAAATGAAACTTCCAGCACCGCAGGTTAGTTTATTTTAGCAGTTCCCATTTGAACTGATGAAAACTACATGTGTCAATTCCATGCTGAACTTGGCTGACATCTGACTTACTGCTTTGAAAGCACCACAACTTACTGTCCCATACAGCAGGGATGATTCAGTATCAGGATGAAACATGGCTTACTATTTCAAACTTTACTGACAGTCAGAGTGTGTCAACAAATGCATTTTCTGACTTGCTGGAAATTTAAAAAACTGACAAACATTACATATGAGTTGAACTAAACCTATTTTTATCAGTTTTCAATGGAATGAAGTTAATCAAAACCTGTTGTTCAAAAGAAGCTTGCCCCAGTTCAGTCTATAATTTCATCATTCCCTAGATGAAAGATAACGTCAACAGAGTTGCAAAAAATTCAGTCATTAGAAGTTCACTTATTTGTTAATTTGTTACTGGGAAATCAAGTTGTTCATTACATGGAAAGATATATGCACGGCTCTCCCATACCTGTGCAATAAACTGTATTATCTTCACGAAGATGTTTAGAGGCATATCTCTTGGCACGACACCACGGGACCCCTTTGGGAAAAGGGTTGTGACAATAGTAATAAGTCGACTGCAAAAGAAAAAGAAACATGAGAAATTTCTGGACCTTGCAGACCTTCATTTACCATGACTCTCCATTTAGAAAGACCAGATGGGGTATCTTGTTCTGATCCTTTGCTACAGATTCAATGTAATTATTTTATTTCATTACTACATTACAAGTAAAAATAAACCAGTCAATGGCAACTACAAAAGTATTTTTAACTTACACTGAACAAAGAGTGACTTCTGATTTTTCCAAAAGCAGAAACACTTTATATAGTAATTTTCATGGGTGACAGAATAACTGATAGTGCTACAAAAGGGAATATTTTGTTGTGTACAGTTGAGTTTCTTATTTCACAACAGAAACAGGTTCAATCCGAAGGAATTCAGGAGAACTATAAAACCTCTTCACTGGCAACATCCACTCTACAATGGATTTTCATTACAAATAAAGCATTTTACCTTTGGGTAGCTGTGTTGCTTTCACATTTAATTCTGATCATGTAAACCCACAGTAGTCTGTACAGAGATTCCAGTGCAACTCGAGCCATTTTTGGGTCCTTATTCTAGAGAAACATATAACATAAGAAAAAACTTCAGGCACAAATTAGCAAGGAAGCTCTGCACTTAATGGATGCCAAGGTTCAGCGTTTTGATAATGAAACTGCAAAAAGATAGAGCCTCACAGCTGCTCAGTGCTCCATTCCTGTAGCTGTAGGATGCTCATGCATCCAACCTGCTTCTGTTTCTACTTAAGTTGTTGAAAAACCCAAGTATCAATTTAGTTAAATTAGATACATGTTACAATTTAAAAACTCTGTTTGTAAAATCCCTCAATTTGATATGAAAAGAAAACCTCATATTCAGTAGCTTTTATCAGTTCAAAAGTTGTTGCCCTGTGGTGGAGGCCTGGTATGAAGAACAGATAAAGGAATGTACCACACATACTCAAGAGTGAAAGGACAAGAATCTGTGGATGCTTAGGCTGGCCTAATTAACAAGGCATCTGTGATCAGCTGGACTGAATTGGTTTATCTGTCTGGATTGTTGTTTATTTTTGGAAACTAGTACAAGATTGTCTTTGATAGTCTCTTCAGTCATATGCAGTTTTCTGTTTCTGTGGCAGTGGTAAGGGCTGTCTGAGTGCAGACAGGGACAAGTAAGCGCAGTCCAACCAGGTGGTCTCCCTCATGTCGAGCCATCTGCTGGGTTAAACTTTGAAGGAGTCCAGTACACTTTGACCTGAGATAATGTTTGCCTGGCTCACAGAGCAAATCTCCATGGCAAAAATCTGAGATATTTTCAGCAGACAAATGTTGAGTCATGGATCAAAGACTGTGGTTTGATCAAAGAAACTGCAACTGATGCCATCAGTAATTCCTGAATGTGTATTGGTCTGGGTCCTGCAAAATGATGGGAAGACAATTTGCCAGTGATATGGGAGATGACTTCAACTTTCAATGTGGCATCTGTCACAAGCTTAGTAACAGAAACACTGTCCTTGGGCTGAAATTTCCATTTAACTCCTCGACAACACATTTTATGCAATAAAACTTTATATGGACAGAAAAATGAATATAATTTTTTTTTTTTATTATAGCAGCATACAATGGTTGTCACATGTGTTTACAAAAGCAGTAAAAGGAAAGACAAACTTTACTTGGCTTATTAATCTCTGCAGGATTTTAAAATAAAAAAAATTTTTACAAACAATTTGTTTATTAACCTGTTTACTTTCAATCCATTTTTCACCAGGTATAATCATGTCAGTCCTTGTACACTTCAGACCTAAGAATTTGATTTCTTGAACAGGTGATGAAGTACATTTATCAAAGTTTATTCCTATTCCAAAGCTTTCAAGAAAACAGCAGGCTGTGGCTAACCGAGTTAAGGTAACAAGAGGCTGTGTGGCAGAGGAGGAAGCTATCTGTTAGCAAATGTCCAAATATCCCAGTGATGAGATAGTTAGCTGTGAGGGCCATTGAGAAAGTGAGGAGAAAAGGGCTGAGAATAATATCATTGGAGTTTTCAAAAATTAGTAGACCAGTTTTTTGTCAGCAAGCTGCATGGCAGAGACAGGATTAAGAGGAAGATGATAAAAAGCCTAAGATACATCCAGGGACATCATTGGCACGTCCATGAGCAAGATCTGTCCAAGTTCATGGCGGTACTTTGGAAATTCCCAGTACTTTAGAAAGCACACAGTGTTTCGCCCTTTGCAAAACTAAGAGAAGTCCACCCCAATTCAGTCTCTTTAATATTTCGGGATTTTTGTCAACAAGAAAAACCCAGCCAGGAATCCTGTCAGAACAAGGAGTATTTGCCCTAATATACCTG
The DNA here is from genome assembly GCA_013400235.1 of Oriolus oriolus. Classification (NCBI taxonomy): domain Eukaryota; kingdom Metazoa; phylum Chordata; class Aves; order Passeriformes; family Corvidae; genus Oriolus; species Oriolus oriolus. The sequence goes on from VXBT01002865.1 coordinate 651,464, forward strand.
ACATCATTTTCACTTTCCCAACAGGATGTATTGGCATTGGATGTGGTTTCTTTACCACTGCTGGTAGTGCCAAACTCAGTGCTGGTGCTGAAGGATTTGTCAAAGTCGATGCAGGCCTTTTGAACACAGCAGCATTTGGTGACAGAGCTCTGCCAGGATCTGCTCTGGTTCTTGACTGGTAAAAGCTGATTTGCTGTTGCTCTTCTAGAAATTTCTTTTTCAATGACTCTGCCTCTTTTTCGGTGTCTGGCAGAGGAGCAACTGGACTGCCAGGAGTGAGGCTCATTTTCTTTAATTCCTCCGTTTCTTATTTCCAGTAATATGGCATTAAGTCTGGCCCATCCAGACCAAAGGGATATTGTTTTGGTACCCATGGATTCATTCCTGATATAGGTGTCGTTTGACCCATTCTTTGTAAAGCAAGTTCTGCACTCTTGGCTCAAACTGTACTGAAGCTTTTTTTCTCCTTGTCCCAGGTGGTTTGGAGACAAGGAACAGTTGCTCCCACTGGAAAATTTTGCCTCTAAGTGAAACACAGAGCTTTGACTCCCTCCTATATAGAATTCCTGCCTTGAATAGCTTTTTGCCAACAAAATTCAGGTAACAATAAATGCTCCATTTCAAAACCAGGATACGTATTAACTTTTACACCACTTTCAACAGGATAGTAGGAAATGTCCTTTGGCCAGAATATGGCTATGGTCAAATATTTCCACGCTTTGGCAGAAATTTCCTTTATTAATTCAAGAGAAAAGTTTGGTTCTGCAAAATCAGAGATTTGCTAGTCTATATTAAAATCAGAAATACGATTAGAATGCAAACCTTTTAGCTTCCCCAGTGTATGCTTGGCCTTATTTTGGGACGGAGATTGTGCTCTATGGAGCGTGGGGGCTCTTGACAAACCAAATAGATTATGTGGTTTGAGGGAGCCCACACATGGTGAAGTCCCACATACTGTGTTGATGTGCACAACTCTCCCTCTAAAGGATGGATTTCCAGCTCTTCCTCCAGCTGCATGAGTTTGGCTTGGGTTTTGAGGCGCCAGTCTGTCCGGTGAAGAGATTGTTTCAATGGCTGGGGCATCTCTTTCTCTGTACTGAGAAGGAGTGGCCAACCACCTTCTTAACTTAGCCACATTTTTAGCTACCTTACCTTCTCCCCAAAGTAAAGATTGATGTAGTGCCACGACATTAATCTGTGAGCCCTATAAATCGAAGTATATATCAATGAATTATAGGTTGCAAGATTAGTTCCAATTTTATTTTCAATCAGCAAGACAGGACCAACTTTTCTTTTATTTTCTCTAATGTTTTCAAATAATTTGTCAGGATCTTCCTAATTTTCAGAAAAATCTATACTCCCAGCTGGCTTTGCCTTTTTTGAAGCTTTTATAACTGCATAAAACTCCATAAAATTAGTTTCAATAACAACATGCTTATTTTCTGAATCTCTTTGCAAGTAAGATTCTAATGCATCATCACCAAAAGTAAGGTATTCAGGTACCAGTAGAAAGAAACCTTCAGGTAGAGTGAACATTCTGAAGAGCTATTCTAACAGTAAGAGCCATATGAAGAGAGTCAATACAAATGGTTTCGTTAAGACAGAGAGGAAGTATGACCAGGAAGCAACAGCAAAAGAGGATGTAATGTATACCTTTCTGAGATGCTTAAGAACTCAACTTCTGGAGAACAGGTATTTGCCTCTGAGCTGAGAAAGTGGCTGAAATGTGAAGCTTGTGTGAAGCTTGAAGTGCGCTGTTAGCAGAAGCCTCCTAACCACTGGTTCATCAAGGCACAGTTGGGAGGCCCTTCACTTGCACTAATCACTTCCCTGTGCTTCTTATATTGCCCTTTCCAGGTGGGCACAGGACCATCCTTTCACATGGATGCACTTTTAGCATGGCATGGGACACGAGTCATTGCAGAAGTAAAAGGCACAGGGAGGAGCAGTAATGATAACTAGCACATGTGCATTGACTGGTATGTGCTGCCTGGGAACCACAGCAGATTGCAGTGGACAGTTAACCTTAAACCTCAGAGATCCAACAAGTGGCAAAGCAGTAAGAATGGCCACATGGAGGAAAAAACTTAAAACAGTTCACGGTTTTTGTAATGCAAACACTTAACGGAGTGAAACAGGCAATGGAATCAGTGTCCTACAAGTAATTCCATTTTGAAAAAGTAGTAACAAGTTCTTTGTTTCTAATGCTTTTGTGAAAATAACAAGTTACTATTGGGTCAGTTTTGGTATGTCACTCAACCTAATAACTTCCATCAGCAATTTTGTCTGTTTCACAGGTGTTTGACGCAGGCTTGGTTTGAGTTAGAGGAACAGCAGAAATTCAAACTAGGCCCAAGAATACTTTTTTGCTATTGAAAAAATACGCACAGCTAAAGAACTTGTACTGTCAGGAATAAAATTATGTATGGAATCAGATAATAGCAATAACTCAGCACATTTACCTAAAAAGGCTACGCAACACATCAATAGTCCTGTTTTAATACTGAAGTTTTAATACAACATTAAAACCAGGAGATACTAACCTTGAGATTGGACAGGCAGTTATTGAGGAAAATATGCCATCTGTTTAAAAAGAACTGCTTCTGACTGACACACAGCAGGCATGTTACCAAAGGGTACAAAGCCTAAACAGGAAATGGATGTCGATACAGTGTTATTTGCATGTCTACACAACACAAAAGTAACTTAATACAGCTACTGTAAACTTGAAGTTCTAACTCCTCCATTTTGTGCAACACAAGTCACCCAACATAAACACATTAATAAGTAGTACAGTTTAAAAGAAGCCTTTCTCTAAAGCTGTTACAGATATGTTTCACGGATGAACTAAAACCAACCAAATGTGTACTCATAGCAGTATAAGAAATCTCAAAGATAGGGCACAATTTTACAGACTCTCAGGGCTAAGTTCTGTCAGTTTACTGAGAAATAATAGCATGGAAATAACTAAACTTTATTATTATAACAACAGGACCCACAGAGATTGTTGGAACTCGTGAATCAGAGGACTATTACTCCTCAAAATCTGCAGTCACAATATTTACCGAGAGACACATCAAACACCCTAAAGAATTGTGTTAAAATACAGGGAATGCCTGGATCTGCTTGGAGTTACATCTTGTGAAGCAAAAAAGAAAAAGAAACAAAGCAGAACATAGAATTTGAATTACTGGAACCCAGTCTCTTTGTCAACACTGACTTTAACATTTATCTTGTAAATGTTACACTAAAAAAATAAGCTAAAATGCACCTGTTAATTTTGAAACTGACTCTGGTATTTCAATAAAACTAAGGTTTCAGTTGTAATGCTAATATACCCAGTCAGGACTTAAAAGGTGTTAGTCAAAAATAAGGTAACATTCACTTTAAAATTAATTATTCTAGAAGCTATCTCTAAATTCTAACTTCAATCACAGCTCAAAGTATAAACACAAATCTCAGGTTCTGTTCCAGTAACATGTAACATTAACTGCCTATAGCTAGGTTAGACATAATTTCTTGAGCAAATGGGAAATGTACATTAGATTTTATTTTTACAATCCTCATGTCCAAAATACATATGGGAGACAATAACTGAAGTCTTCTCACAGAAGATTTTCTTACTATACAGTTGAGTACTTGATGGGATCACAGAGTCTAGTAACATTCCAAGAGTGTTACAACCCATCCTAAGAAAGATCCCTAGGCGGGAAGATAAACCTTCTCCTCGAATTTCCTAATTCTCTCCATTCACTACCAAGAGAACCTTAATGACTAGTTTATACGAGGTACTTTTAGACAGAAAATGAAGCAAGATTAATTCTCCCATTCCGTCTGGACAGTAAGTGCATGGATTCACCAAACACTGATCTTGGTCTGGTTCAGACTTTAAGGAGTGTGCTTTCTTCCTGGAAGCCTGGAAATATGCACTGCAGCTATTTCTGTCAACTGTTTGCCTTTCCCCTCCTCCTCCTCCTTGCAATGTTTGTATTTCTAATCACACCCTCACAAGAATCTATTCTATTTTGTCACTTTTAACTGTGTAGCCTCCAGTGTGGTATGTGTAGACAAGCAATCAAATGCAAAGGCCCAGCTGTGCAGTCCTTTCTCAAGAATGTAGTGTTGACTTTGGCAAGTCTGGCCACAGTTTGGGAAGTTCTATTTAATGTAAAAACTGTACAGAAAAGCTCTACCCTGCTGCAGTTCCAACAATGTTTTATTAACTTGGTAGAGTGGAACAGAGCCACACAAACACAAGGAGAGTGAAATCAGAAATCCATCTCAAGCCTCCCACTAATTCAAACTGGATCAGCACTGCGCCCCGGGGGATGCTCTGACTGTCCCCTGGGAATGTTGTAACAGGCAGAGAGCTCAAGCACACTCCTGCAGTCCTCCCAGCAGCTTCACTAGCGCCAGTAACCAGCATTTGCCAAAAGAACTGGAAGCAGGGAAGTCTTTTTGACTTTCCCCTAGAATGAGGGAGGACAAATGACAAACTTTCTTTACTTAAAAGGTCCAAGACTTCAAAATGAATTAGCTAATGCCACACTGCTGACGGGCGCTGACCCAGTTGGAGAGACAGACTGCTTAAGGCAGCCAGCATCAAACTGACTCAGATCCTCATTTAATTCAGATCAACTCATGATTCCAAAAATACACTGCAGTGCCACTGTTCATCTCACACAAAAAAAAATGAAATAGGGAGCTACGCAGTAGCCAAGTTATGGATTTAAAAGGGCATGTGTTATACATTTTTTCCTTCCTACAATGTATTATTTAAGCCCCGTGAAAAAGTTGTTCCCACATGCCTCATTTGTTCTTGCTTGACAAGAAGTGAGCTCTATTCTTTCTCCTCTTCTCCTAATGTTTACACATAATAACTGAGAGAAACCTAAACATTTAATAATCACAGAACCAGAAGCCGAAAACATGTTTGATTCAGACTAATTTAGATCATATTATGAGTAAAGTAAGTACAGTTATTTTCTGTGAACACAATCATCTTCCCTGTGAATAGAAATGTATTGGTTATAGCCAAATGCAGATAAAACATTCTGCAATTTCCCAAGACTCTTGCTCAGAAATATTTGTGACAAAGAACTTTAACCTCTGCTTCTGAGGGTTACTAACCAGTGAGTGTTTCTTTCGTGATGAAAGTTCAAGCGTTGTATCATACAGGCTTTCAACAAAGTTCCTCAGACAGGGGACATTCACCTCATTTTTAACAGCCTGAAAGAAAATTTCATGTTAGTAAAAGACTATTTCACAATCTGTTTTATCTAATTTAAAAAAATTAAGCGAACAACATCAAAAGTAAACTCACAGCAGCTACAGGGACAAGAATTTCAACAAACAGTCCTGCCAGTGCATGCTTGATATCTTTGTCTTTAACTTCAAGGAAATAATGTGCACATTCCTAAATAAAAAAAAAAATACAAGAAACATAAATTGCATATTAGCTGGAATAAAGACCTCTGAATGTTTGCTGAATGCACATCATGTGTCAGTGACTATTTTTATCCTGCAAATCCCACTGAAAACATTTGCCTCTTAACTTCTAAATCTGCATTTTGCAGCAAGCACAAAGCAGGACATAAGTCAAGATCAAGGAGCTGTTACTCTAATCCAGAAACTCTCCACTGACTCCAGCTGTGCCTGGTGGTGTTTTGGACTGGAAATGGAGTTGGACTCAGGGGCTGACCTCATGCCTTCCTTATGTGTATCTTCAGGAGTAAAACTGATAGCCAACATGGACTGGTTTACACAATGCTTTGAGAGGCCAGAAAAGGAATGTAATTCTCTGGTAAGATACACAAGACAACGAACAATCTTATTGTAAACATTTTTGGATAAATTTCATTGCTAGGATTCGTTGCATATTAAGGGTCAATATGGATTTGTGCTATGTGAGGACAATTTCCAGCCTGCAACTGGGGATTAAGACAGAAAGTAAAAACAGACTTTGTCCTAAACATGCAGTGAACTACTCTCCAGACAGCTGTGTTGCTCAGGAAGTGAGGGAGGGGAGATAAGCATCCACCCACTTGTGTGTACAGCTTCTCTGAGGATGACAAATCTTATTGCCGCAGTTACCGCTTCTCCAGGTTCAAGGCCCAAACAGCCACTGACTTTATAAGGAAGGTCCCCACTGACCATTTTTCCTGCACATTCATGCAGAGCAGTTTACACCTCAGATCATGCATATTTTTTTCCTGTGTACAAACAGGATCATACAACACATGGCTTCAGTCACTTTGGGGAAGTGATGGGGGAAGACAGGCTCTTCTGGAGCTCAGTCCTGAAATCAGCTCACCCTTCGAAAGGGTCTCTCTCTACTACAGCAGTGCTGGTGTGACAGAGGCTTTAGATGAAACACTGCATAGAGATACTCACACATACAAACTGCCCAAAGAGTTGAAATGTATTTCACCAAACTGAGCAAACCAGGTTTTCCTACATGCACAGTGCATCTTATGATGCAGAGTAGTAAATACAAGAATTCATTTAGTGCTGAGATATTGCAGCAGGGGAAGGTAGAGATCCAAATTTTCAGTTCTACTATATAGATTTCAATAGCAGTGAACACTGGATAAAGCTGTACCACAAACTCATTCACTCATCAAGTCAAGTGCACTGAACAAACATGACTTTGATATTTTGCCAGCTCTGGATAACTTAGTTTCTAAATTGACACATACACATTATGTGTCTACATAATTAAGGTAAGAAGAAAAATGACTTGTTTCTACATTGTTAAATATGTCTTAAATGTGCTCTTTCAGAATATATTGCAAAGCTGAAATAGAATGTGCTTCCTGTTCAGGACTTAAGAGAAATATCTGTATGCCTGTATATTTATATTCCAATGCCAAATCCTTACTTGTGGGCATCTAACATCGATTTTTTTTCTCCATTTACACCATCAATAAACTAATCTTTATATGGAGGTTTATATAAAACATTTATTGTATTGGATGAGTGGCTACAAACCATGTAACCGTGAGGGTGATCCCAAGAAAAAACACAGGGGAATAGAAAGATTAAGCTAAAGAAACCTCCTGGTGGGAACAGAACCAATTTTACATTACCAGCAAGAATGCTGAAACATGAAATAGCTTCTTGCCTTTTACAAAATCATGTAATCTATTAATTTAAAGCACTCATTATGATAAAACTATGCTCTGTACTAGTGACTTGTAAACCAGCAGGGTACAGAATGCACCCTACAGGAAGCAGAGTGAAGGTGTGGTGGAAGGAGACAACACATCCAAAGGAAATTCCATCCAGCTTTTGCCCCAAGTCTTTGTCTCTTCCTCAGTCTCTTCCTCTTCCTTTGTCTTTTCCTCCATCAGAAGTTTCTCTCTTTTCTGGCAACTGTGTCAGTGTTGGAAGATTCACTTTGGAGGCAGTGAGCAGCTAGGGAGACACAGCTAGGCAGGGACACAGGGCAAGCAACAGCTGTGGGACAGCGGGGTGGAAGGTCTGGGGTCTACAGAACAAAACTTCTTCTAGCTGGAGGGTGAGATGTAGGGACTAGAGGTATATGACTGATGAAAAGGTGGTATGGAACAACACTGTCTGGAGAGACTGGAGCACTGAGGGGTTCAGAACAAGCAGAAAGTAGTTGCACTTGTGGAAATGACATACTGAAAATCTCCTGGAGTATTACATGAACGATAAAGGCTAGCCCATTCAAAAAGGTCTGGAAATGAGTTATACACTTAAGAATTTTACCTGCATAAACTGAAGAGAAGCTTCAAAGTCTTCCACAGGATACATCTTAATGCGAAAGAATTTCATTCCCATTATAAGACTGATAATGCTTTGAACTACATACGGGCTTTGTTCTTTATGCCGCAACTCTTTTAGCTCTGCCATAAATTTCTTCTTTACAGCAGGAAATCTATGAATTCAGATTGGTTAGTTCCAAAAAGTTCAAAATCAATACTGAAATGTATTGTAAGGAATATAAATTGGGATAAACGTAAAGAAGATAAAACTTAGGTTGTATAAAAATACCATTTCACTCAGTATTTGAATAGATTTTTTTTTGTTTAGCTTCCTTTCACCTCTAATAAACTGAGAAAATGAAGCATACAGCCTGACCTTAGTCCTTTTAGAGAACCACATCTTTCAAATTATTTTATTGCCATGCACCTCCGTTACATAAGACCTAACAATATCATTTAAATAACCCCTTCACATGTTTTTCAAAAATCCGTGATGGAAGATAGCTATCTTGCAAGTACATGTAATACTTTCAAAAGAAAATGTTTCTATTATAACCCTGAAAATATTCAGAAAGGCAGATTGTCCCTTCAGTTTTTTTTTCGAAAAGCCATTACAGTAACACTTAAGCATTAATAACTACAACAGCTTGGGTTAGAGGGCTCTGTGATCACTTTTGGTCTTCTCCATTAATCTATTCAAGGTGTCTTTGGAGACACATTGTCCATGAAAATGATATACAGAAAGATCATCCAACAGGACCTCCTGCCCTTTTTTAAGAAAAAATGAAAAGAATGTAATTTTCATGGGTAGGCATAGCATGTAACACCCTTTTGTTATCACCTCTGATAGACAACACAAGTGAATTGAAAGAAACAGGTTAGCAGGAAGAAGACCTTCAGTGACGGAAACAACTTAGCAAAGCCCTTCAGAACTCTGACAGTCAACTTGAAGTTGGGTCCTTTTGCATTTGACCCAGCCAACTGAGCAGCCCAGGTAAGGCCTCAGCTGAATTTATATGATTGCCAGAAATTCAAACTGTTTTAGCCACATCAAGCCAAACTGACTGGTTTTGTAGAGCTGAGACTCACCCTCAGCAACACCAAAATGTCAGGAGACAGACAGCACTACATCAGGGCAGTAAAATTCACCCTCTGCTTAGTTTGTGGTTTAAGTGTATGATGAGATGTTATATTGGGTACATGAGATTCTGAGTTTGACTGTTTTCAGACTCAAAATTTAAGATCTGACACACAAAGTGTTTTATGTCATCTGTTCTCAGAAGTACAAAGGGTTCAGAAGGAGATGCATTAAGTTCTGAGCTGAAATAACTGCAGAGAGTGTTAATATTGTTGCTATGTAGGAGGATAGCCATTTATAGGTTTGCCCAGCCAAAGAAAAAATAGCATCTACAAAAAAAAACTAGTTAAAATAGCTCTCTTCAACCCTTTGGGCTTTCTACAGACGTCATTGCTGAGATAGGAAAAATAATGCTGCTGTAGTTGATTTGAATTCATTCGGTATCACTGGACTAGATGCAGAAAGCCTGTGATTCCCTAGAGGCCTATGTTCTAGAACATCTGGATGAACAGAAGGCCAATGAACTGAAATGACTTATTCCTACAGTATATTTAAAGAAAGTGAGAAAATCAGAATATTCACATGCTAAGCAAGTAGACTGTCATATTTACGGGGGAAATAATATATTGAATTTTGCTTACTTTGCTTGAGCTAGAACACCTATTACTTCTGCATACAAATCTGCAACGATGTGCATATTTCCAGTGTTAGGACCAAGGTACCTAGCAAGAGACAAGAAAGAATTCTCAGCTAAGAAAGCATACTGTTTAAACCACAACTATTAAATAAATAAGGAAGTATCTTTTTCATAGAATTTTTGCATGAAAAAGAGCCTTACCCTTCTTTGTACTTAAAGTGCTTGAAAGCCAAGTTAATAACATCATTTACCAAACTGTCTATAACAGGATGAAGCGGAATCTGAAAACACAAAATAAAATATAACAAGTACACATATATTACACTAGTGCTAGTATTATTCATGGATATCATCCATTCAGAAATATATCAGTTAAAATAGCATGTAGCTAATAAAACAGCTAAAATGAGCCAGTCATTTAATCTTTATTTAGTTTTGAAGAGAAATACTTTAGCTCCAAAGACTTGGCAAAGACAAGTCTGTATGAGCACAGAATACTACGTATCATACAGGTGCAAGAAAGACAGCAAGGACCTAGCATGCAGAATCTACTTTCTGTTTTTATTATAATCTTAAAGATGCAAATAGAAAGAAGAACCTCAAAATTCACTTGCATTGGTAATTTCCATCATTTATTAGTTAAAAGATAATTTAAGAACTCATACCTGTTTCAAAACTTCTATTAATACTAAAGAAAAAATAAAATCAATAGCCAGATCTCTTCTCTCCATTAAATAGTCCCTCTGCTGTTCATCACTGCGAAATCAAACCAAGAAAGACAGTATTTTGGAGATGTGTCACAATTCATATTATATGCCTTTTTCAATTACACAAATACAGGTAACAGGGAATTGTGTTCTAGCTTTTAAACTGCAGCCCAGCGTTCCAGAAAGTAATGTACTGTTATGCTCTTAAAATCTGAGATAAACAGACCAAATCTAACTTGTTACTGTGACATTCTTTCAAACGCTTAAATATCACTGTTCATTTCCTCCCTCTTTTTTCCCAGTTAAAGATCCACAACAATAAAAATCCAAAACAAAAACAAGGAAACTTGTGGATTCTGCATTCTAACAAATGGATTTAATTTCAAATTCCTCACTGATAACACCATTTAACCATCCTTAATTACTCCAAAGTGTTTTGGAGGCAAACGTAACTTAGTGCTATCAAATTAATATTTAGACTTGTCATGAATTTTGAAAAATGCCTTAAAAGCACCAATAGAGAATTCACAACCACACTACATTATCTTTTAAAAACTGTTCTGGTGTTAATTTTTTTAACTTTGGCAGCACTTGTCAAACATTCCAAACACATTTTTTGTACAGAACAACACAGAGGAATAAAAGTCTGAGGTGAATAGCTTGCAATACAAATACCAAGAAGTACCTATTTCGAAGTTTCAAAGTGTACTGAAAAGATAACATGAAATATACAGTACTTTTTGTAAAATTAAACATTAAAGGAACAGTCCATTTGAAGCATTTAACATGATTTCAGTGAGATTTTTGTGTAAATTCGCCACAATTCTTATAAACATTCAGAGTTTTAGAGATTTCAATTGTACTTATGTGTTTGTAATAAAACAGGCATTTAAGAGTACAGCTTGATCAGTGATGAAGTAAGTTAATTGCATTTTGGTTTCCTTGGTTTTACATTAACTGGAAAAAGGACTGGTTACACGTTCTTTCTGTAACACTACCAGTTGAAAGAGTTGCCTTGTTTCACCACTAAACTGACTTTCAGCTAAATTTTGGGTGGAGCTCCTGAAGACAGCTATTTATGAGCAGGTAGATGTGGAACAAGTCGAGAGAAAGAAGGAATTCAAGGCAAGGATTCATCTCACCCAAAAGCAGACATTTAATTAATGAACTCTGTCTTCATACTGCCTACTTCTACTGACATAAAGAGTCTAATTCAGGTTCATTTCTACCTTGGTATCTAAACCTAGCTCCTACCCCTTTGTTCTAGCAACTACTGCCTTTAGTAGTTACTGGGTTATAATATAATCCTAATGTGAAGAACTGCCTATGCATTTCCAAATACCAGGTCTGACAGTGTTGATTCTCCTGCTGTTTCACTGAAATGTGTAAATGTAGTACTGAAGTATTCAGAAAAACTCTTAAGTTTGAAGAATATACCTGAACCACACTGCCAGACCTCAAAATAATAAAGATCAGCCTGCTGCCTTATCACTGAGGAACTACTGATATCATTATTTTTGTGTGTTTGTTACTTTTAAGAGGTACGTTGCTAAAACTCTCTGACTCATTCTTAAGTTTCTGGATTGAGGATAGGTATATGTGAAATTTTTATGTGTAAGCAGAACACTACATAAGAAAAATTCTTCTAAGTGGCACAGAATCATTGCCTGATCACTTGAGTAAATACAGTTTATACAAACCAGTATTTAAATGACATGAAAGCATCCAAAACATGAGTAAGACAAACACCAGAGCACTATTGTGTTTGAACTACGAGGAGCACAATGTGAAAACCACAATTATTCCATCTGTCAAGAAGCCAAGAGAAGAGTTCCAGGAACAAGCAGAAAACAGATATAACTTTCAAGCAACTGTTACTTCACAAAAGCTGATGGGTGAAATGTAACATATTTTACCTTAGAATTTACCAGTTATGCATATATGCATATCCAAAATCATACCTTTTGGATTTAGTGCTTGTTCTTGGTCTGTACTCATGAGATTCATCTTCTATGCCATTCTGCCTTTTATACCAATCAAACAAAGTGCGCAGGATAGAGGGTAGACAGTATTCTGAAAGTGAGCTCATTGAGCTTATAACCTATTGGGAAAATACAACAAATCAACAAATGAAATGCTGTTCAAGTTTTCCCTCCTCCTTAAAAAAGTACTAATTCAATGGTTCTGTCTCGTTTTCATCCAATTTTTGAGAACTATGGTACAAGCAGTGACTTCATATTCCGCATTTCCTGTCTAAAAGATGAGCAGACATGGCACATAGGAACATGGTTCGGTGTTTAGACTTGCAAGAGTTGGGTTTGCGGTTGAACTTGATGATCTCAAAAGTCTTTTCCAACCTAAATGAATCTATGATTCTATAAAACATAAGTAGAAATGCAACACTGGCATGTATGTTGACAGAGTCTTTATACTGATGATATTAAAATGCATTAAAATTGTGTATCGCATCTTACAACAAAAACCAGAAAACCATCTAGTTCTTCAAGCAGGTTATTTTGATTTGTTACACAATGTTGACTTGAGCTCAAGCGCATTGTAAGGAAAGAAAAAGTAATGGGTCAGAGGTACTGTCATCAGGGGTTATATCTGACTGCTGGATGCCCCTCCTGAAACTCAGAATATACTGAGAAACACTACAAGTTCTGCAATAATTTTAATCAATTGACCATGTAGATGCATGCATCTTACTCTTAGGCTCATGTATCTGAAAACTTAGACTTCTCTTTCATATATAGGAAAATATTTAGAGTTTCTTGTGTCTTTGTGGGCACAAATAAACAAAACATAGTTTAGAATGATTCCTTAGAAGTTGCTGATTAAACAGCTCTAGTGGCATATTGGATAAGATTACTGCTCACTCAGTATTAACTGTGTCACCAATTACAGAAATGTTACTGAGCATGTTGTGCATGCTACTGAACTATGACATAAACTTCCTATTACAAGAAACCATAAAGCTACAAAACATAAAAAGATCAAAAAGTAGGGTGAAAAGGCCTCCCATTATTATACAAGAGGACAATAAACGTATTGCAACTGAATGTTCACAGCTACAGCATTTGTGGATATTCTAAGAAAATAAAAAACTACTATTTAAAATAGGGATGAAATTAGTGATCTGGAGATTTTTTACCACCTCAAGATCATGCAGGGCTCAGTCCTGCGAAGTGCTGAGTATCAGTAGTTAAGAGCTGAAGCGTGTACTACATGCCAAGGACACTGATTATGTAATTAACTACGTCAGGTTTATCTACCTGCTTAAACTTAAACTGGCACGTTTCAACGCTTGTGGAAAACCAATAGAGTTTAATGTCTCATATAACACCAAACTTGTGTGAATGCTGTGACTAAGACAAGAGCAAAACTGGCAGACCAAGCATTCCCAAATATTACTATAGCCTTAAATGAGAACTTCTGCAGATGACACGTAGTCTAGATGAGTAGCTCTGAATCTCTTCTGTAGTTTTTCTGCCTCAGGATTTAACAAATTCACAGTGACGTTGTGGTCTAAAGTTAATCAGACACTTTGAGGATGAAGTATTATTATTCAGGTATTATGGCCTAAAATTAAACATAGTGCATTAGAAAGATGTAACAACTGCTCCTGTTAAAATAAAAGTTTCCATAAAAGTAATATTTTGGAAAACTTTCAATCTAGTGTTCGCAATAGATTTTATTACCTGAAATATGAAACAAGTTTCTGTGGGAGATATCATGAAGGCACTGCTTGCAGCAGCGACAGGAGGCCTTTCATAAAGAATTACTATAGGACTTCAGGCTCAATTACACCAAAGCCTTCTCGTGTTAAGGCTTCAGACAGATACTCCGAAAAAAATCAGTCATCTGGTGTCAGGGCAAACTATTCACTACTAACTCACTTCTCCACTGTTTTCCAAAACTGTTTATGAAGTTGGCACAACACTGCTTGTTAATGATAAAATACAATGAAAATGGGCTTCCTGGGGAAGACAAGAATAGAATCATAAAATCATAGAATCACAGAATGGTTTGGGTTGGAAGGGACTTTAAAGATCATCCAGTTCCAACCTCCCAAACATTGTCAGGGACACCTTCCACTAGACCAGGTTGATCAAAGCCTCAACCAATCTGGATTTGAACACTTTCAGGAGTGGGGCATCCACAGCTTCGCTGGGCAACCTGTTCCAGCTCCACAGTAAAAAAAATCTTCCTTCTAGTTAGTAAAAATTGACCCTCTTTTAGTTTAAAAACCATAGCCTTTGTCCTCTGTCCACAGGCCCTACTAAAAAGTCTGTCCTCAAATTGACCTAAATATCTTTTCAGAAATCGCAGTATCTAGCTATAAATGAAAAGTTGTTTCAATCAGGTCTTCCTGCATGTTCACTGACATATTTATCACTGCTGTTCTCCAAATCCCACCCATACAATTTCACCAGAAAAAGTCAAAGTGATTCCTGTTAAATCTTCTCATGCCATACTTTCTCTGCTGAATTTAGCGTCTGTCTTCATTTGGGATAAAAGGTCAATATAGCTTTTTTTTTTTTTTTTTAATCTTTATGTCATTGCACTTTTAAGACAGGAAGGAAGGGTGGACTGGGAAAAGACCTGGCTCTCAGGGAACAGGAAGGGAGGGAAGTCTAGCCAGTGTGCCGGTTACTCAACCCTTTCATTTACTGGAAGTAAGTCCAGGAGTGAGATGAATTCTAGCTCTGTGCTGCTCCTGAAAGGGAGTGCACAGATGTACAAGTATGTCCTTGTTGGACAAATGATCATATTCTTCCATCATAAATGAACTACCTACTGTATAGCTTAAGGATAAGAAAGCTGTACAAGTAGGGAGCTGTTTAAAACCTGTGTTCACAGAGCATTAAATATACTTTATGTAAATGATTAATATTTATTTTGGACTAAAATGCAAGAGTAAATTTAATGAAATTCTGCTCAGATAGCTCACTACAATTTATATACTTTCATAAAAGTCTTGCTATATTGTCAAAATACAAATACAAGAAATGTTTCCACTAACAGCAAATAGATGCTGATTCCCTTTTTTATTTCACTTATGTATTTATATGAGCTTTAACAGCAAATATATTCAAAACTGCACCCAATTTCCTACAGTATCATTAATTTTTTGGCCCACCATTTTTTTTTTGTATACCACATATGTCAGTATGTACGCTGAATGGGCATTTTATTGCCACTTTAATAAAGCACAGTTGCAGTGCTTCATTTTTGCATGGCATTGGTTTATTTCTTGTAACTCTATTTTTCGCACAGTGTCTGCATATTTTATTTTCAAATTGTTGTGCACATTCTAAATAATGGACAAGCACAAGGTTTTACACTTTCTATCAAAGCTGATGAATGCATTTGTGATTGTGGAGATCTCCTTTCACTCACATCTTTGTTCTAACCATTTTATTGGACAGTGCTGTGAAGTCAAATCTCCCTGGAAATGGTTAAAACTGGTAACTATTCAAGTTGAATGCAGTAGTTTTCACTAATGGCCTTGGCTTTGTGAGACAAAAAAAGAAAGCGGGACTTTTGAGTACTATAATTTTGTGGATGGGTAATTCCAGCTAGCTTGCCTATACACTACCAATGTTTATAGCTATTTTACTGCCAGCATAACAGTTTACATGAAAACCCATTTATTTTTAGTGGACAGCAAGTTCAGTTCTGAAGGTGTTACCTTTAATTTTGCCCTCAGATGTACTTCTTTATACACTGCTTGAACCCAAACCTCTGACCAGGAGCCAAAGGTTGTTTTATGACCCCATGACCACCATTTCTTATACTTTCTTTACCATGTGCCTTTTTCTGCTGATAAAGGACAATGTGTAAAACTCAGGGAAAGGGAAAACACAAAAGGGGCCAACTGCAGTGTTACGGCAATGACAACGGTATCAGTATTCACTAACTACATCTAAAAAATAATATTGGATCAGAATAATTATCAGCATATCATTAATCATGTCTGGGCTGTTATGAAAAAGGACACTTGATCATTAGTATGCTGCTTAGTGCCTTATTTATTTATTGCATTTTCCACTTTTTAATTATTGTTATTATTAATTTCAGTTTCCTTTTTTTACCTTGGCTGATTTCTTTTTTTTGGTTTCATCTCCTAAAAGTATATAAAAGATTAAATTTTTTTGCTTTTCAATCTGTAGTCTCCAACCTAGTGCATTTCTAAGAAGAGAGCAGTAAAACTGAAACAAGAATAAGCTTTTGTGCACTTTATGCTGAAACTTCTGCAACAGGCACCTCGGATAGATAGCTTCATATGAAAACTAAGGCTTCCTGTTAAATTTTCACTTCTATTGCCAAAACATTACATCCATTTTGTGTTTTTATATGGAACACAGTCTGTAGCTCAGCCCAAGATTACACAGTGCCCTTCTTCTGTCCTTCTGTCAGTTCATGGAACATTTATACACCGTGGTAAGAACAAATGATACATTAGTAGAAGCTGAGAAAAGTGTAATAAAAATGTTTCCTTAGGTGAGGATAACCCTCTTGGAGAATTATGGGCTTTTGTTAGCTTTTGATCTTTTCATGTACTGCAACTTTATGGTTTCCTGTAATAGGAAGTTTAAGTCATAGTTCACTAGTACAATGTCTAATAACATTTCTGTAATTGGGGACACAGAACGTGCTAATGCTGGAGCTGTAATGCTCTTTGCCAATAGGCAACTAGAGTTGTCTAATCAAGGACTTTCAAAACATGATTTTAAATATACTATAAAAATATTTAAAACTGTATGAAAAAACCTGCATAATTTCCTGTATATATTTTCTTTATATACATGCACACCTAGAAAGGAAAACACAGTCAGTGTAAGGAATGCAGTTTGTTAGGCCAATAGTGAGACATTCAGCAAGTCAGGGTAAGTATCACCACTTCATACATTGCTCAAGATCCTATTATTTGTTCAAGGAGGGTGATGCAATTGGCAGCCAGACATCCTGGCTGCCTAACAGGAGACACTGACTACCTATGTGGAGAGAAACAGCTTTGACTGGGCCCAGTCAGGTTTCCAGATGTTGGATCCATCACAACCACTGTTCCTAAAATGGTGTTTGAGAATGGGCAGGAAAAAATGCTGGTTCTCAGGGAGCCAGAGATAGAACTATTTTGGGGTAGTGAGCAGTGCTGTCATAGACATCTCAAATTGTTTGGGGGTTTCAGTGTCAAACTTGATGCTGAATACTTTGGGTAGCCAAAGTCCCATTCTCCTCATTGTTAAGTTACTTTTTGGGCTGGTTTTTTCCACCTCTGAAACTGACTTGCAAAAAGCGAATTTTAAATCAGGTCATGCCTTATTTTTGTTGATTTTAATTTACCATTAGAAGATTGAGCTCAAATATTTTAAAGTGACTAGTGACCTACTCACTTCAGCATTACCTATCAATTTCACTCAAACTGAATAGACGCAATTTTTATAATGTCAATAAAAAAGAAAATTAGGTTCCTCCATCAGTCTGTCACTTTATATGCCTAAAACTGAAAGTAAAAATTATTAGACACTCCTTGAAGAAGTTCGTTCATGAGGACTGTCCCTCTTTGCCTCCTTCATTTCTGTAGTAAAAATATCAGGAATGCCACAAGTGGCCTTTTTTGTTTTTGCTAGATGACTTCACGGGTTTCAGAAATAAACATCAAAGCCTTCTGCACCTTAATTAGAAAGGGGAAGTAAGGGATTACCAATCTGGCATTCCTTCATCCCGAAGACTCTTTAAATACCTGAGTTAACTTCAAAAATAAAACTTGAATGGTTTCACTTAAAAGCACATGCCTTCTTACTTGGGTTTTGGTATCATGCCATATCATGATCTTCAGAGTTTCCCAGGCAGACCACACCTTCATTTTATTATCCATACTTTCATGACAACTTTATAAGACTGACATGTTATCATTTGAAAAACAGCTTTATAATGCGATGTACTCACATAATCTACTGAGTGAAACACGCCAAGTAAAGAAAGGCTTTTTGCTCTGTCTTTCTGTCTCTACTTTAGCTGAGTTCCATCAAATCTCAATTGTGCACTACAAAATTTTGAATGCAAACTATTTGAATACAATTAAAACCATTCTGTGATGGTACGGATTTAGCCAAACTAAAATAATTTTGGTAAGTATGAATCATGTTCTTGCAAACGGGTTCATAAGGCAGGTTCAGGTCCCATCTGCTGATCACAGGCCTACATCAATCCCAGGAGCACCAGAACATCTCAAAATGATAATGCTATTTAAGCAGAAAACAATGTGAAATCTGGAAAGGGAAACATCGCCAGCAACCTGGCCTGAGGCTGACAAATAATTCTGAAACTTTCAGCTTAATTAGTTTGTTTTGAAAATTTCAAGCAACTGAAAGCAAGGTTTATGGACAAGACATCTAAGACAATCTCACCACTGTACTTTTCTATCAACTCTGCACATAGGTAGGACTTCAGATATGTGGACAGAAATAGATATGAATGTCATATATAACAAAATTTACCTTGGTGTTTGGTCTGCATATGCTTTTTTTTCTCCCCACTGTATTCAGAGTAAATTGCTAAAGCAGTGAACACACAGTTGTTTCACACTAGGAAGCGTTTGCTGTTCTCGTTAAATGATCTTGACTTAATTACTCAATTTTCAGAAAAAATTACCAATAACTAGGAGAAGCGTCAGTCTTCCAATTCCTCCTTTTAAAGGGCCACAATTATCTTAACCATAAATATTTAATCAAATCATGGCCACCCATTATGTGTTTGTTTAATACACTGCAGGAACAGTATCACAAGGTTTGCATCTGGGTGGCTTAATTTGTTTTACTTTCCTGTTTGAGTGTAACACTCCTCCCACAGGAAGGAAAAAAATATGTATATAAAATTAAGGTCAGAATACCACAAGGAATTTCATGAGGCAGGTAAGGAGTACTCAGAAAGCAACCTCCTTCAGCCTACAGTGGCCGGTTTCCCTGCAGGGTCTCTGTGGTCAGTGAGGCAGACAGGGAGCTCCCACGTATGAAGCAGAAGTCTCACCTCCTCTGCTCACCTCCTGCTCTGAGCAGCCCTCCAAGCAGGCTATCTCTCCCCAAAAAGCAGCTTCAGAACAATCTAGAGTGTGTCACTTTGTCAAGCTAAAATTATAAAGTGAGCTGTAGTGAATGCCAGTGGAGTCTCACAAGGCATCTTTACTTTTGGTGAAATGTCCCAGAAAACTCAATAAATATTCATCTGAGGTTCTAAAATTGTACTTACATCTATCTCCTCTCCCAAAGTCAATCAATATGGTACCTGCAGCTTATGGCATTAGTCACAGCTGCTTTTGGAATTGTTGCTGTTTCTGCTGCTTCTGCTCTCTCTTTCTGCCCTGTGTTTCTGGCCTTGCTGGCAGCACAGTGGTGTGGGCAGATGTGGAGTCAGTAGCAACGATAACAGCAATGGCACACCTAGAGTTTATCATTCCTCTTCGTGGGGAGTGAGATTTGCCAGTTTTGGCAAAAAAAAAGTTATGTAACTTAAACTTTTTAGAACTCATCTTCCTTTATTTCAAAATAGGTTATTCTAGATGTTGCTGACAAAAAGAAATGCTGACAAAAATAAATTGCTTTATATAATCAATTAGAAGTGTGTATATTGCTGTTGGTTTTATTTTTATACTTGTCCTATTTCCTGTATATAATAAATTTATTAATCTAATGCCAGATATAAATTGCGTTTTATTAATTACAATTTTATTGTTCCACTAAATGAAATCTAACCAATTATATAAATTCTACTTAATTTTTAATACTTTTTCCCTGCCCACTATTTTTCTAATAATTAGCCACCTTGTCATATACAGGCATTTATCCTGACAATTGAACTTACACTTAATTTTAAACACAACTGGTTGGCTCAGCCTATTTGAAGTGCAGCACACATGTAAGTCATGCTGAGTCACAGCTACAGAGACAAACTAGACTGATGGCAATGACCATGATTCTATAGGCCCTCATATTAACCATAAAAGAAACCTCATAAAAGAAAGATTAGGGGCCACACACCTGTTTCAAAACCCACATATTTTGAAAAGATACAAATTTTGCTTCAAAATTTCCATCAGGGGAAACAGACAAGAAATTATACATGTGCCTAATACACTATAAAAAGTAACAATTTCTATGGCAGAAAAATACTGAGTTTGAAAACAGAGAAATTTTTTTCCAATTTAAACCCAAGAATGGTTAGGCAAGCACTTATCATTCTATCAAAGTACATTGAGAAATTTAACTTTTGCAGTATGCCACTACTATAAGGACATTAGAATGCCTTCTAATGCACTTCTCTTTTAGCCTGAGGAATGGAAATAATGTCATTTCAAGTGTCTTACTTGATCAAACTGGGGATCTTCTCCTCGTTGCAGAGATTTGGTCAGTGGCTTCTCCTAAAAGAAAATATATTAAATATGTATTACTTAAGATCAATACTATTGTACTCTACTATTATTTTTCTGTTAGATTTTTTACTCACATAATATGCCTCCTGATCTGATCCTGGAGATACCAGGATATTTGTTTGATATGCAAAGGAGGCCTGTACATATGTATCAGCCAATACCAACAGAGTGTCTTTGTTGACACTGGTGTCTTCTCATGGAAGAAAAGGATTGGCCATTCATTACATCTGAGTTGGTGCTCATACTGATGATAAATTCTTTCAACATCCTGAAAAGCACCTAGTATTTCCTCAAATACATAATCAAGGGGTTCTATTTAGTTACATGATGTACCTTCTTGTTATAAAACTACCAGGCAATACAAACATGTCCATAGATATAATGCATCATGCAGGGCATACTGAAAGAAAGGTGATCTTAGAAGAATCAAAGACCATAGAGTTCATTTTTAAGGAAGACAGTTGTGGGGAAAATTATTACCAAAAAAATTTTAAAAGGTATTTTTGGAATGGAAGCAAATTTTCAGGTCATATTCTCAGAGTAACTGCTAAAGCCAAGGAGAACTGCTCAACTCAGAAAGAGTAACCATGTGTGAACATCCATTCACCTGCATGGCTTCTTTGTCAAGCAGGCTGAACTACTGAGACATGGAGAAGTACCCAGGCCAATATTCTAGATGCATGCAATAGCATACAAAACATGAATCTCCTGAACCACAATGAAAATAAACAAAGCATGAGGGCAGATGACAGTCTGAAAAACACGTCACTTGTCACCATCACAATTCTGATGTGAATTACGCTACTGTTTCTGGTGTCTGCAATGTGCCAGTGCCTTATTCTTCTATAAATCATGAATCTTTCTTCTCCTACAGCTGCAAGACTGGGGCTCTCCCACCAGCTCAGAATGAGATTTTGTGTTCAGCTTTCAACAAACTATTACACTCATCAGCATCTGTTAATGTAGCAGGCAAAATACCATCACTGCCAGGGAATATTAGATATAAAATAAAGAAATCTGTAAAGATGATGAGATAAGGAAATCAAGAGACTTGAGCTGGACCAAAGATTTCTATTATTTAATGTTTTTTTCAGAAGCAAATGTTGCCCAGTATAATCTGCTGACTGATTTTGAAATTAATTATGCTGATTCACTTGTAATGCCAGCTGGCAAGGAGGCCAGCTGTGGGGTGACTGCAGTAACCCCTGACTACCTACCAAATACAAAAATCAACAAAATGTTTTCTACTGAGTCACTGATTTACCCAGAACAGCCATCAATATTTTTCACTGTTTTCTCAAATATCTAAAGTAACTCCTCCAGGTTACATTATGGGCATAACAGCTATTAATTACAACTTTATGACAGATTATTGGTGATGAACACCTGCAGTAAAACCTTGTAACCCTGAGAAAAACACAGGACACTACCCCACCCACAGTCCTCCTCCTACTCAATCAGTAACTCAGCTCTACCCTGCCTAGTTGTGTCTCACGGGAGGACAATACTTCTTTTGTCTATTGCTGCTCACTGAAAAGGACAGCAGATAAACTTTCAAAAGCAGTGTTCACCTTTTTAAAAAGGAAAAAGACTCTTAAGTTTTCATGGGTTCTGGACAAATCAGCATATTAAGAATTACTGCAGTTTAGGAAAAAAAATCAACCCTCCCCTTCTTTTTTTTTTTTTAATTATGAAATTTCTGATTCTGTTACAGAAGACTTGTGCTACCACAGAGAAACTTCTTAAGGTCTGTTTCAACAAAAACGACTTCAGCGTGCAGAAACTTTGTGTTTCCACGACCAACACTGCAGTACTTGGCTTTCAGAGAGTAGAGTTTCAGGCCGAAATGAGGTGTGGGATTCCTCATCACATGCTGTCTCTGAGGGGGACACAATTAAACAAGACAAACCATGCTCTGGGAACCTAGCTCAGGAACTGCAATCCTGAAAATGTCCTCATTATCTGTAACCTATCTGTAGAAGCACACACACCTCCCAGACACTTCAGTTTCTGATGATGACATTCCCCAGGGGATGCACCTCTGAGTTAACGAAGATGCCTCCATTTTGACAAGGCAATACAAGTGATCGCTTCCCCTGGTACAGACGCTACGCCAGGGCTTCCCCAGCCACAGTGCACTGACCTAAAGAAATCATTCACAGGCCATGCAGCAGCCCTGGTCACAGCAGAAGGCAGACAGGATGGAGAACTGGCAAGAGCCAGGAAGGCTTCTGCTGCCATAATTTCTCAATGGCTCCAGTTTACGGCTTCAGTTGAGGCCTTTTTCCTCCCTTCATCCCATCGTGCACCTACTGCTGTTCCCGCTGTTCCCTTCCCCTCACACTCTTGCCAGACAGCAGCTGCTGCTGCAGCTGTCCCTGCCTCTTCATCATGCCCCTGTTTGGGCTGCTGCTGCTTCTTCCTTGATTCTTTCCAAGGACAGTGCTGCCACTTGTGCTGCTTGCAGCCACGGTGTCAGGAGCCAACCTGACCTCGTGGAGACATGAGTCTTTGCACACACCCTTCCAGTTCTGGCAGTGCGGTGCCCACACCAGAGCCACTCACTGCACCCCTGAAGTGAGTGGCAACAGCCATACAAGATTGCACGTGGGGCTTGGAGGTTCGAGAGAACTCAGCGTAGAAGTTATTACTACTTATTACTAATGCTGAGTGCTGAATAGATAAAGAACTGAATAAAGAGGAAGGGCCAGATAAAAATGTGGGGTTTTGTTGTCTAAGCATTCCTAAAATATAAAAGGATGACTACTTGCATGATGAGAATAACAACTGACCATACCAGGGAGACATTACCAAGTAAATTCAAAGGCAGCTCAGTTACATGCAGGTACTTCAAGTGTCCTTTGAAAACAGCAATTTTTCTTTATGCAATAAATAATTTCCTTTCATCTACTATAAACAACTTGCCTATTCTTTTCACTTAGTTCTAATATCCTTACAAATCTTACAATTTCCTTTTATGCTACATTGTTGCTATGGCACATACTATATAAAATATATTTATACTCATGGTAGGTGTCTTCACTGCATACCACAGGTTCAGGACTTGCAAAGAAAGGTTAAAATGCATAATGATAGGAAACTGTCTCTGGGCAATAGATTCCATAGTTGTCTATTTACCATGGAGGTACACTTAATTAGTTTTCAAAAAATCCTAAAACTGTTTTCTCGCCTCACGGTACCAGATCATTTTGATTTATTTTCTTGCCCACTCAACTCAGGAATGGCAAAGTGGCCTTTTTATATTACAAGCTGACTTATTTGAGTCTCTGTCAATATACTACATTCTTCAGAAATGTCTTCCAAATCTTAGATGAATAGGTAGGCTGAATTTGGAGCCAAAGCCTACAAAAACAAAGTATGAATAAAGAAAATTTTGATTAATATGTAAGGGTCCATAGCTTACTGAACTATCAAAAAACAACAGAAAATTTCAGAAGAATGGATTCTCAGCAGTAACATTTCCATTTTTAATCACTAAGCCAAACATCCTTATTTCTTGTTTGAAGTGCTGCCTTCAGTTGCGTACTCTGTATTTGTTCATGCTAGAAACTCCCATGATATAAACAGGTTAGAGATAAGCAGCAATGGCAATTTAATATTCAAAACTATTGTTTTTCAATAAAACCAGCTAATGCTCAACTAAATGCTCAACTAAAACTTAACTTCCTTCCTTTCTGTCATTGCTGTTGGGAAAACATAAATAGAATATAATAAAACAGAATATGTTAACTGTGCAATGGCAAATGCATATTTTATCATATTTGCATGCATCAAATAAATATAATATTTATGAACTACCTAAAAACCAACATATCATTCAAACCCTCTATTCACACAGGCACACTAAAACATTTCTCCAAAGACCGTCAGTGACTTTTAATGGTTAATATATTAAGGCTTTTTCAGGGCTGCTTACACAAATACAATCGGGTAAATTTACACAGGAATTGCCACCTGTCACAGAACTGAGTGTTCAGGGAAACATAAAAACAAAAGGATGTTGTAGTGCCTATTAAGCTTCACTATGTCACCATGTTATAATGATATATAATGCCCCTTAAAGCTATTTCTAATCTCAGCAACCATTAGGCCTGTTTTTCCTACTGAACTGTGACAGGCTACTGTATTACTGACTGAGATAAAACCTTTTTCTTTTTTTTTTTTTCCCTAAAAGCATGGTGAAAGGATATTTTTACACAAATTTTGACTCTTGCACTGCACACTAAAAAGCAGCCAGACATACTCCACTGAGTGCTCTGCTGGGGTGGAAGACTCACCAAACAGAAAGAAGAATGGACCTTTTAATATAAAATGGAGTAGACTTAGACCACATTCAACTACTACAGCTACAATATATGTAAAATGCATGTAAGCACAATCTTAAGAGCCCAAAAATCCCCGAGTATAATTCTTCCTTCTTATGATGAATCACCCCATCAGCCCCCTGTCCCCCAAATGAACATCTCTGTCTTACGCACTTTTCAGCAGGAAAGAGAATTGGTGTTTGTAGGAAAAGGTCTGCTGCAAAACATGCCAATTATTTTTTTTTGGCCATTGATTATTTTGTACATACAAAACCAGGAAAATGCATCATTGTCAATCCTGTGCTCATGTGATACGTAACCCATGTTCTCCACTCCAGCTGTGCGCTCCTCCCTCCTCCCTCCCAGAATGGATCTCTGCTGATCCTGCACTGAGCAGATTCATGAACCTGAACTTGCAAGTATTTACTTCTCTTTGGCCCTTTCAAAAATGGACATGGAACAGTCTGCGGTCCCACAAAAAAAGCTCTTCTACTGAAAATAGCTCTGAACTTCTCAGGAAGTAATTTTTGTCTCTTATATACTGATTTACTATTTGAGAATTCCCACCACCCCCCAAGGACTCTAATTAATTTATACCTAAGCAATTAAGAGAGCCAAGCTTTTTGACTGAAAAGGATAATCTGTTTAATCTGATAGTCTCCCAAATGTCTCCCACCTGCAAGTTCCATGAAACAGGCAAATTAGTGTCCTGTTTTCATTAACCATTCTTCGCAAGTCAGCAGGTCCTCATGCATAAACACATAAACTGCCTGTTCAGTGGATGACAACAGAATCTTTGACTTCTCTTAGCATCAATTACATGCTAGACACTTCTTACAAGAAACTGTGTCAGTGACCATGGTACACACAGAGTAAAATAAGCAGACAAAGAGGTTTCCCTTATTAACCTTTGAAATTCTAAGCATAGAGCAACTGGAAATTCTAAAGGCAAACATAATAAAAAGGATACGATAATACAGCTTCAAGGAAACACCACAACTTTGCATAAGACAAAATTACAGATACACAAAATGCTAACAAAAACTGTGGTGGACTTCATTTAACTGTTGAAAATTGAGTAAAAAAAGCAACGCTAATTGTACATGGTACTTCATATGGTAGAAATAAGCATATTTCAAGTGGCCATGAAATATGTGTAAAAATACGCTACATCTCCAAAAAAAAAATTATTTAACAAGCTCAGGTCAAAAACCTGCTTGTCATTACAGTTAATGCACAAAAATAATGAAAGGTGCATGTTTAAAAGACAAGCTCAGTATTACTGAGTCTATTTTCTTCACGTAATTGCTCCAGGTTTTTTTTGTAACAGCTCTTCTGTTTCATTCATGTGGAAAAGGATGTGCCCAGTACTGCTGAATACAAAAATGCAGAAAAACATCAGTTCAGCCTCAAATACAGGTTTTTACTCCCTGGCTCTGGCTCTTCGGCACCCTTGTCATGCACTATTCTGATTTGACGATAGCCTATGTCATCACATCAGGTATTGCAGGCTAATTTTTGTCTGATTACCACATTCTCTGCAAAAGGCATCTTTTACGTAGGCTGCCTACCAAAAAAATGAAAACGTGGACACAGAAATTTTCGTCATGTAAGTGTTTAGTCTGAAGTAACTGATAAGTCAGAAAAAAATGGCCAAACAGGCTGAAAAAATACCAAACTGATTTTCAGAAGTAATACTCTACGGAAGTAAATACCAAGCATCCTGAAGAGAGAAGCAAACCTACTGAACTAGAAATTGATATTGGATGCACAGCACAAAAATTAGCATTGGTACTTTCCCAAGATAACATAGAATGTAAAAAAAACCCAAAACAACTCCCAACAAACAAAACCAATTTTCTTCCACTAGCCTTTAGCAAACAACTCAAGAACTCTAACATTCTTACCTGAACAGTACAAAACTTCCCAGATATTCCCTCAACTCAGTGTTGACAGTAAACAGTTGCAATCTTTAAACAAAGGTTAAATGCTGTTACAGATATACAAGTAACAGCAAAAAACCCCCAAAAAACCAAACTATACCAATCCAAACCAAAAAACCAACAAACCAACCAAACAAACCAAACAAAAAAATCCTAACAAATCCAAACAACAAACCTACTACTCTCAGCATTTCTGTTTTCCACTGCAAAGTAAGATACTTTATTGTAGGCAAGAAGTAAAACATTTCTTTTACTACTGTATTTTAGGCCCAAAAAAGCTGATAGCTACTAGTGGACCAGTTCTGAAAGAAATACTTTAAAGACATGCTTTTGTGAAACCTGAAAGAAATATTTTAAATATATGCTTTTGTGAAACCTGTAAGTTGAAAAGAGTACTAAGGATAATTTTACTGAGATTTGAGGTACACTCTAGCACAAGTGAGAAAGCAAATTTTGTGGGCTGTTTGTTTTCAGAACTTTGTTTTAATAGGAATGCCTTTTCAAAATTGTAACTTAAAGTACACATCAAAATCCTCTGTCTAATAGGATCCTCCTGGATAGTATTATAACACTATCCCTTGGTTTTCCCTGATTTTATGTATTCCAATACCACAGTGTAGAGAAAAAGAGGTAGATTTTGCAGCCTGTAAGTATGATAAATTTAAAAAGAGCATTTGGAGACAAAGTGTGGGCACTTAATGTTAATACCCTAATTCCATCACAGACTTGTGTTAATAGATTGTATGATTCTAACCTAAAAAAATCCAGTGTAAGAAGATAAAATTTTGCTGATTGGAGCTGAATTTGCTTGGGCAGGGAATATATAAGGCCTCAGTCAAGAGTGGTGTCATAGGATGCAGCATGAGTCCAAGACCTTTCACTTACGAGCCAGCTGGAATAAGCATAATGCTCTAAAAAAATATTTGATAGAGTGATTTCCATGTAACAATAAGAACAACAGATGACAGAGATCTAGACTTCCAAGTCTATGTTAAGACCTTTGCATGAAACTGCTATTCAAGGTCTTGTTTCAACTGTTTATTAAGGTTTTTCAGCTATGTGATCTTCGTCAGCCAATCTATATATTTAAAATAAATAATACAAAGGTATGCTTACATTAATTATTTATATGAAGAGGTTTTTGTGACAGCAGACTGCTATGAAATAGAAACACTGAAAGATACTGGTGAATTAAATAAATTCAGGAGACAAAGTCACTGCAGTCAAAAGTGTGTAACTTGAATAGTGCTGTTCCCTCTCTTTCATCTCTAACATCAATTTGAGAGCCGGTGAACAGGCTGAGAGGATGTGCTTCCCTTACCTTGATGTGCTCTGATCATTGGGTACACCTCTGTTTCCCAAATGGAAATTTAACTGACACCTCAGTCCTATACGCAAAGGGTTTTACAGCAACTGATTTAGCAAAGCTAAATGATGATGATGAGCAAAGCTATTTCTTCTGAGCAAGAAGGACATACAGGGCAGAGAAATGCAGGAAGCTATTCTTTCCTGCCAAGAATGGGGAAAAGCACAGCTTCCCTCCTGAGCTCAACAGGTTCCCTGAGTTATGATGAGAGCGCTGTCCTCAGTCAAACTTCCTGCCCATGGTGAGAGTAGTGCTACAAGGATGTAGAAGATCTCTGTGTTCCAAGCAGTGGATGAGGTTCCTTCTTTTAATGTATTTTATATGGGTGGACGTGGCTCAGCAAGGCCCACAGGGAGGGGGCAGGGCTGTGGTAGCGGGAGACTAGCCCTGTTGTGGCAGGGACTAATGGCTCCAAAACCTGGGAATGGGTCCTGACCTGTGGGCAGGTGTGGGTGAGACTCAGAGGAGGCCATTAAAGCTTATCACTGCCCTCAGGGCCCTGACCACTGGTTACGCACACAGAATAATGTGACCTAATTTAATGAAGCCCATAGGAAGCTCTTATCAGTTCATTTGAATAAATTTAGAGTTGTAATTGCAGGGCTGCTCCAGGCACAGCAGAGATCTCTGTAAACAGGAACCACACTTCTCTCTAGACCCAGACAGCTGGGGGTAATAAAGGGCAGCGAATGACCCTGGCCATGGCCTGCTGTCTGATGTCCACTGCTGCTGCTACATCAGGTAGATATTTATTGTCACCAACTGTGCACCTGTTTTCACAGAACAGAATGAGAGATGAGGAAAGTGTATTTTTAAAGTAAACTTGAGAACTACTGCCAGTAGTTTTCTTTAAAATTCCTTTACTTGGGGCTTTCTTGGCTATGTATTTATTTCAAAGGCTGTAACTGCACCATATGAGACGTGTCCCCAGGTGATTTGATCTGAAGCCTTTTTCTCCTGGTTACTGGTACTGATTTGACAGGCTTTCAAGGAGGATGCCAGGTGCCCTTGCAGAGCTAACGTCAGCCTTCCCTGTTCTCTTGCTACAAGCATGTTGGCTGAAAAAGCCTTATCTTCCACATGTACTGCATGCCCAGCTAGTGAAACAAGACCTTATTGGGTGGATTTCCAATTTGGGAAGGTAGTTACGTGAAGTATTTCAAGTTTTCTCATATTTCTCATGCCACCAGATATGCAAGGTCAAATATGGTATAATTCAAGCTGTCTGATGTATAAACTGTGCCATGCCAGATTTGTGCCCGGAAAAGAGCACATAAATTAAGCAGTACCTCATTGACTTCAAGAGTGACTCTGAGAGCACGCAAAGGATGAAGCTGTTGTGAAGCTAGGGGAAGATACCTCTTTATTGAATTGCTACTTATCTGGCCAGAATGCTTCCAAAGCGTATACCTGATTTTCTTTTGTCCTTCATGGTGACAGACCCGTGATAAGACTGGCCTGAAATGACTGTAAAAGGACTTTCATTTTCTGGACAGTGGTAATAGCCAACATCCTTAAATGACACAAAAATGTGATTAAGGGCATGTGGTAGGCTCTCTGCTGTATTTGCAAACATTGGCCAACATGTGATGTAGTGTGACAGCCTCCAGGACCTTTAATTGAATCTGTCTTGCAAGGTGAAATTCTGTTAGCGATTTGAACCATTGTATGCGCCACTGACTGTCCTCCAACTGTATCCATGCAGTAATGAGGCCGAGGGACAGCGAGCATCCTGGAGAGTCTTGCCACTGGAATGAGCTCTGCTCATGTCTCAAACAGCATTCTGCCCACACACTCAGACATGGAAACCCCAAGAGCATTGAGAAAGTGCCTGCTGACACTGCTAGACTGAAATGTGTGAGTGTTTTTACAGACCTGTTTATAAGTGCAAATGACAACGCCAATGTCCATGCAAAAATGTGTCTGTTTCCTTCCTGACTTGCTAAAATGGCATGAAGTTTTCCCCTCAGTCTCATATGGGTGTTGGAATCAGACCACACTGCATCCTCTCTCTGCTCTCCCGCACTCCCTATGATTACTTCCAAAACCCTACATTTGTCTGTTCTTCTAATTCTTTATTCCCAGCTGCATCCTTCATACTCTTTTCCCTCAACTTCTGTGTTTCAATTCTACGATGTCCCTGTGAACTACACAGAAGATATCTGGTCTATGGCCACTTCTTCAATCACACAAACCTTTCTAGGTTTTTCTGGAAGATAATTGTCCTGAGGTTCAAGATTAGCCACCCTAGCTCTATACTGTTCAGTGCCTGGCTTCTGCTACAGATCTCAGCCTGAGACACATACTGAGGTAACTGGAGGAGGATATTATATCTGAGGTGATGAGTGGAGAGGAAGTGAAGGATCATTATGCCATTGGACTTGTCTTTGTTATATTTGATTGCTCTCCATCTTTAGTACAAAAGGCTCATCTTTCCCATCATTTTCTGCTTTCACATCCTTTGAGCTCATGAGTAGAGCTTGCTTATTTCATAGAAGAGATCTCCCAGGCTTAGCTGCCTTTCCTTTTTGCTGGGGAAAAGAACACACTGATCTGGTGCAACCTGGGCTTCATTATCACCAGTGGACTGGACTATACTTGGAAAGCCAGTGAACTCCCAAGGAAAGTTGATTAGTGAAGGAGGGAAGAGTGATGACTGAGACCATTGTTCTTCTTAATTGATTTCTTGAAATTGAGAAGTTAGCTGCTGGAAAGTCTGAGTAAAAGGAAACAGAACCAAGGGGACAATCCACACAGAAATTAAACATAGAATCATAGAATCACGGAATGGTTTGGGTTGGAAGGACCTTAAAGATCACGGAACTCCAACACCCCTGCCATGGGCAGGGACACCTTCCACTAGATCAGACTTCTCTGTTCTGGTCTTGAATACTTCCAGGGATTGGGCACTTACAACTTCTCTGGGCAACAAGAAGTCCTTAGATATGGCTAGAAGTTGAATAAAATACCAGACCAACTACTAGTCTAGAAAGTTGACCCAGGATCCAGTCAATGACTTGGAGGAAAGGAACTCTGCTGAGCTGATACTTTCTGGGAGCACTAGGAGACAGACCCTCTCCTGAGGTGAATGACTGTTCTTGGTCCTCCAGACTGTCCTATGACTGACTAACACAGATTTGCACGATCAATAAGCCACTTAACACATCAACTGTAACAGATCTGTGGGGCTCCATACAATGAAAGGACCATATATGTTCAGGTTACATATCAAGTAGTTAAAGTAAGATGTTGTGGAGATGCTTTTATTTTCTTATGAGGAGGTGAGAGAACAGACCTCAGCACAGTATAATAAAGTGAGGCAGAATTTCATGAAGAAGCATCTTAAGTACTTCAGAGACAATTATTGAAAGAATAATTAAGAATAATTATTCTTAATGACCTACACATTATTTGTCACAACTAGGTCTAAAAAAGCTACTACAATACTATTTATTTCTATCATTTAAATGCTAAATAAATAATACAGTAGAAATAAAGAATTATGAGACATTAGATACAGAGTTATGGTATATGAATAATGAGGTCCTTAGAGCTGGGATGGACTGCCACATGCTTTACAATATTTTGACTAGCACAAACACTCATGGAATAAAAGATTAAGGATCACTGGCATAATCCTTCGGTGACACAGAGGTGGATAGGGACAGATGACAATGGGAAGCCGGCATGCTTGTAGCATTTATAGAGAAAGGTTCTAGGGAGATAGTTTTTATATGAGAAAAGAACAAAATTTTCAAATTATACTTGCATAAAGGTATTCAAATAAAGTTGTGTTACTTTCCATTTGTCTGGGCATACATATCCTGAGTGAATAGCTAGAACAGAGCAAGGCAGCTCACCTTTCCTCTTTTCCAGGAAATTACTTGTTCCTTATAGTAACTACCATCTACTCACTGTGAACAAACAGGGGTCCAAAGTCCCTGTGCATGCCAAACTATTAATGAGGACTTCAAATGTAAAATATGTGTAATGGTAGTGTGTGTCATTAGAGGTGACAACCAAGGAGGCGTCACCTTTTGTGATGCAGCTGGAGTTTTAGTCCATGTAAACCAGAAAATTCTACATTACAGCTGTGGGATAAAACTGCTTGGTATTATTGAAGCTTACATAAATCCTACCAGTTATCACAGCCCAGTCCTCAGAAAACAAAAAAACTACTTCTTTTTCTCCCAAGTCTGTCTTAGCATATTCTTCTCTTGCCTAGTGAAAGTGAAGCCTAGACTGAAGCTAATCAGAAACCAGTACATCATGTGTGTTGGTTGGTCAGTCTCTGCAATTTGCGTTATTCCTTCCTTTTTTTTTAACGTCTTCCAAACCATCTGCTTGGCTGTTACCACCAGCCCTGTTTTGAAACAGATCTCTATTTTAATGTCTTCAAGCTTCTAATGAAATGGAAGAAATAAATACACTAGGATCAACGACATCACTCCTTTCAGGGTTTTTTTCTAATGGTGAGAGGAAACCTGCCTAATAAAAGGAAAAAGTTACATGCAGAATACATGAAAGTGCTCATAGCCCCAATCCTATAATGAGTAAATTCTGTTCTTGAGTTCAGTATTCAGAGAGATCCTGAATTTAGACAAGCTCAGTAAAAGAAGATGCTTGCAGGAGAAAAGCATAATGAAAGTTTACCAACAGCTAAATTAACCATTAACAACTGTCAATGCCTGTAGCTCCCTATGTTTTATCAATGTCTACAGCTGTGTGTAAGTACTGCTGAAAGCCGTATTTAAAGATTTAGCCTGCTCTGTATGCACAGGATGAATTATTACCCAAAGTGATAATCAACAGTCCTAAAAAGGAAACTGTTTTCTGGGCTATCTCCTTACAGAGCTATGAAATATATTCTTTCATTTGAACTGCAAGAGTACTTCCCTGGCTTCCTCTTTCTAGCTTCATTTCAAGGTCACCACTGCTTGAAAAATAATAGTAGTAATAAAATATCAGATGGTGTTTGTAAGTGAAGTAATGCAGAGAAGATTTAGAACATAAATTGATAAAAATTAAATATTAATCAAATCATCTGTAGATAAAGGTCTGTGGAATACAATCTTAATATTTGTTACATATAAGAACAATCATCTACAGAAAATAAGCAGGAAATTATTAAGGATTATCAAGAAAAATTATTTACATTTCATTTATGGGAATTTAATTCTATAAACTGGACAATCCACTTTAATTAAGTCTGCTGGCAAATACTTTTAATTTGGATTAATATAATCTGGCAATCTGGGTACGGTAGTTAATCATTAAAAATTAGCCACATGATCGTGAACTTAATATAATAATTGAATTGGTTTTTTAAATATCAGAGATCCTAAAAAGGGGAAAAATTGACCTGAAATTCAGAATAAAATGTTCTCCAGAGAAAGTTAAAAAAAAATCAAATCCAGAAACAGAAGTTTTCCATTTTAACTTGTTAAAGACTTAGCAGTGGATAGTTGACATTATACTCATGCCTAGAAAATATATTAACTGGGGAGTGCATTTTTGATGATGATCACTGCCAGATCCAGTAACCAAAATGTCAAATGATACTCGGCTGCCAGCCAAGGCAGCAGGAGGAGTAGGTGACATTGCCCTCTGCTTTCTCTGCCATTGACACCCTACAAAATAGAAAAAATTTCTAGTGCCTTCTAGCATCTGCAACTCATGGTGTGACAGAAACTCGGTTTTCCAACATAGTTGTCAGAACACTGTAATTTACACTTAGGCTCTGTGTACATCACAAAAGAAAGAGATGGATATATCACATGGGCATATGGAACCCAAAGAAACTGAGAGAAAAATTCATAAAAACAGCAGTAATGATAATGAGAAAGTATAAGCAGGCAAAATATGTGTATGAAAAGAATTATCTAGGTAAAATGGTGTCAGTAAGTATTTAATCTAACCGTAGTAACTTCAGAGCTTCAATGTGAGCTAGACTTTGTGATAAAAGAGATGAAAAGGCAACAATATTATAAACAGATCATTTTAGCTTCTCTAAAAGATACCCTAAGTATTCATCACTCATTATAAAATTAAACTGTCATATCTTGTAATGACTTGGAGAATTCAAACTAGAAATATCTCAGTGCTGAGTACTTTGCAAGTTTGAATTTCTTTGAAGTACATTTGAGTTTAATTAGAACAGACTCTTCAAAGAGCTCACCATCTGACTACCTATTGTGAAAAAAGGCCAAAAGGTAGCTTTTCACCACCAATTTATAAACTTCATCTCCCAAATCCCTGGGACTTCCTGGTCACAGTTCTAATCAGTAGAGTAAAATATGGGAACAAAGCTGCTAAACATCCAGCAGCTACCTCACCCTTAAGGGTAGACTGAAATTCTTAGCTGTTACTTTAGAGTAATTTTTGTCATTTTCCCAGTGTCACTTCTTTCATTACAACCTAATTATTTCAAGATCATTTTGACTGAATGTCTACAGAATCCTCCTTACTCATTGGTCACAGCCAACCTCAGATAGCAGCATGCCATGACTTGTAAGTTTTATTAGTACTAATGAGATGTGAGTATGTAATTGAATTATTGTTAGTGTCTCATGGTCAGACCCCTGTAAAAAATATGTTCTGAAAATGATGACAAGAAGAAGGTGATATTCCAGTCTCCTGTCATATTTTTACATTCTACATTGAATTTACCAAATAAAATTCCATTGAACAACCTCTAGAATAAGATCAACATTCAGATAATAATAGTTTCTCAAAGTGACAAAAACAGCACATTACCACACAGCAACTCAAAATCATCTTAACACAAAGTGAAATGGGAATAAATCCACACCTGAAATCTCATATGAAAACGCAGAGGTTCGTGTTTAAGAGTAACAAAGGTGCTGCAAGGAAATTATATCCTCGGTCCTGGTCTTCTTGTTGTTTTCCTGATCTTGTCAAGTAACGTTATACACATTTTGTTTTAAAGTTTTAAAGACTTTCACCGTGCATCACATGAAGACTGGATGATAATAAATAGCTGCTGGTATTTTATTTTTCAAAAGGACCTACATTATGACTGTCACTTTATTCTACTTTTTGTGATTTGGAGGGGACTGATCAAAGAAGAAAAAACTGGATTTTTGTCAAAATATTCTTTACTGTTAGCTTTTTTTGGTGTTATTTCCAAATTATGTAAGATAGTTCTGTCATCTTGCATCTACCTAATGTTCCAGAAGAAAGCCTAGTAAAACTTCCCAAGCATCAAATGCTTCTGAATCTAAATCAAAGCTAAACAGATACCATCAGAATAATGAAAATTTTAATTTTCCCCTTCTGAATATCCAGACCTGAAAATGGGGAACTGAACTAAGTATTCTACATTAGATTTTGTAACCAAAACATTCTAAGATTTTATAAAAATTCCCTTATAGTACAGAAGTAGAGATTTCTAGTTATTTTTAGGTCTTGGGGTTTTTTTTACCTCATCAGAACTAAAATGTAAGTTGTAGAAATATTCTTCCTTAATCAAAATAGCAAAAATGTATATAAAACGTAGTCTCGAGTTAAATAGGCAGAGTCCTGGAAGTTCAGTTACATAAGACTAATTGTAACAGACATACTTGTGTGCTAAATTTGCCCAAAATACAAATAACAATGGCTCTCTCCCTGTGCAAGACCTTGTAATGTAACTCCTTTTTCAAATGCTGCATGCTTTTTCATATCTGGAAAATAGGTGCTGTAGCCTTTTGTTAGATTATGAAATCTACGACTGTCAGAACTGAAAGAGGAGCCAGCAATGGTAGCCATTTTCATGTTTTAGCTAAAAACCCGTAATGTTCAGAAATACTGCTTTTATCATATTTCAGCATTTTCTAATCTATTTTGACTCAGGTGACTGCGCTCCCAGCTGTGAAATCTATGCTGGCTGACACCCCTTCTGCCTCTCAATCCCATTAACACGTGCCCATATTGCGAACAGAAATTAAGTATTCATTCCCTTTCATACCCCTTTGGCATATCTTGCATACCTCTGCCCTCTCCCACAATGTTCTAATTGCCATAGCAGCACATCTTACAGTTTGGGAAACACTATCAAACTCCAACACAGATTACAAGCAAAATATTCTTCATTGCACAGCAAGCAAACCTGATTTTAAAATAAATTCAAAGCATAGTAGATGTATAGATAGATAGATAGATAGATAGATAGATAGATAGATAGATAGATAGATAGATAGAGTTTCTTTTTACTCACAAGAGGTTCTGCCATGATGATGCGAATCTTGCGCTCAGCCTGAGTAGTAAAGTTAACAAACAAGCTCTTCAGGACATATTCGCCTGGTTTACTGTCTGGGTCGATGCTGATGGGCAACATGGCTGGAGGTCCTTTTTCTCTCTGTGTACCAGAAACAGGTGGGACAGGTGGCTTGATATATCCGTTACCAACTGGAGAAGCTGAAATGCAGAAAAGACACGTTTACTTTTGGCTAATTCAACACGCTTTAACTTTCACAGAGCACCTCAAAGGCCCACTACACTGTCAAAGCAAAACTGGAGACTAGCTGCTAATCAAAGAAACATGCAACACATAAATAAAACTTCCATGGTACCATAGGTAAAATACACATTCTCTAACTGGAAGAAGAAATCAAAGATGAAATCTTTTATATTAAAATTGAGTGGAGTTTACTATGCAGTGCATATTCATTCATTTTTTTTTTTACATGGTAAGACTTGCTGACACCTAACTGTTTGAATAACATCCTCACTTTATCTTTTGCATGCAGGTCAGACCTGTCAAATAACAAAAATTTACCCTTTAAAGATGTTCAAACTGGCTTGGCCTAGCAAAAGTCAGGAGTCTGGTCTTTTGACTATGGTGAATTGTAAAGGGACTTATTCAACCGTACTTTATTTTGAGGTCAGTCAAGAATGACTCGAAAACCAATACACGTTACCAACATAAATCTTACATGAAGAGTTAGACATGGAATGTTTTCCATGGCCAAAAAATATTAATTATGCGCTACCTTTCCTGAAAGTACCACACCCTACAGTTCCAGTTGGCACTTTTGAGATTACACCTGGTGCACTGTGTTCAGTTTTGTGCCCTCCCATACAAGAATGACATTGCTATTCTGAAGCAAGGCCAAGAGAGGACCATGAAGATGGTCAGGGGCTTGCTGGATTAGTAAAGGCTGAGAGTGCTGGACTGATTCAACCTTGAGAAGAGAATCTTATTGCACTCTTTAGCTACCTAATGGAGTATATCAAAGATGCCACGGAACGAGACACTTCTTTGAGCACCGGATGACAGGACAAGAAGCAACAGACACTACTTTGAATGTGGGAAACTTCAATTAGATAAATGGAAATTCCTCTGTGAGGGGGTGATCAAACACGGACACAGGTTGTCCAGAGATACAGCAGAAACTTCATCGTGGAAGACACTTGAAACTTGACCGGACAAGGTCCTCAGAAACCTTCCCTAGCTGGTGATCGAGCTGAGGTTGGATTAATCATCCACCAGGGATACCTTCCAATGTAAATTACCCTGCGACTGAATTCCACTAATGAGCATCAAGATATTGTATACTAGACTGAGCTCTACTTAGTGTTTTTCTGTGAATGAAGGAAAAATAAATTGAAGCACTTCAAATGTTACCCTTTTACACATGAAATTTCCAAACTAAAATCGTCAAGGCTTAGCTCTTACTGGCAACAAAAGTCATGTTTGGTCTTCAGGCAGGTACTGGTAGCACTGCCTCTCTGCTAGCTTTGCCAGAGACTTTAAAAGTAGCAAATTACCTAACACTGGGAAGACCAGCCATTATCCACTCCGAGTGTAACACAAGTGTCACAATGCCCACGAGCAGTACTGGTGATTGGGACAGAGATGCTTCAATGCAATACAAACCATGGAAATACTGTGAACTAAAACCATTACAGCACTTCCCCACAGCACTGCACTACAGAGTGTTACATTATATGTTGCAGCCAAGTTGCAAAGAAAGAAAGAGAGAAAGAAGAACGAACTACAATGATGGTTGCCTCACATCTAATACCTTTAGCCTCTTCCTTTGAGGAACAGAATTGCAACTCCTACTGAAATTAATTGTCAATTATTAGTGACATATGAATGTTTTAAGAAGAAATGAGATTTTTGACCTTTCCTACGTACTTTAACACTTTATTGCCAAACAAAAATGAAAAAAATTTAAAAGAAGAAACTTTATGGTTCGAGAGTATTTAAAATGTGGCGGAGTCAGAACCCAAAATCACACACTGAAAAATAAAAAAGGACCCACTGGAGAAAGAGAACAGGTTTTCCATTAGAAAAATCAGTTTAGAAGTTCCTATATGACTATAATAGAAGATAGAAATGCTTCTCTTCACATAGCTATTATTCTGCAAGTGTACTACATCTATACTTTCCTTTGAAAATAACCCCTGACTGAAAAGGTACAGCACCACTCTTCAGCACAGCAGCAGCACTTCTCCCACTGCGACAGATGTTTCCTGCTAGATTTGTTTCCTGCAAAGTTTCACTTGATTTTTGAGGGCAAAAGCTTTATCATGGAATCTTCTTGGCATTATGACCCTTTGCAAAAAATGAAGTGTCTGAAACAGTCCTACATTCATATTACACAAAACTTGTTCTAAAAATACACTGTTGTTCTCAATAATAATCTACTTCAAAGTACTGAAAAAAGAGCCACCAGAGAAGAGTGTAAGTGCTACTGCTCTTCTGTCACCACCTAGGCTCTCTTAAAATTTAAACAAGAAGACAGTGGGATGCAAAGGATCAGATGCAAATTTTTATGGACTATCAAATACACTAGGCAATGGAAATCTCTCCACAAATAGCTTTAGGACGGAGTCAGACAATATTTTTTACAATAAGGAATATATTTGCCAAATATGTGGTTTTGACTGGCTTACATCTACCCATGAAATCAGCTTGATCTCCAAATGCTCAGTCAGGAAAATTTTTTGGTGAGCAGTGAAACCAATTTTCTTAAGGATTTGTGTCCTTTGTGCAGCCAAAGCCCCGTCCTTCGCACTGCCACCGTGCCGAGCTCGCCGCGCCGCTCCCAGGCTCGGTGCCGAGCGCTGTGCCCGGGCTGGGCGGGCGGGCTGCTCGCCAGCCGGCCCCTGCCAAGCACAACACTGCCGGCCCGGGCCGCCCGCCGCCGGGGCCAGGAAGGAATCTGCGGCAATCTAATCAAACACAAACTTGCCTTCTGCTCCTCCGGCAATTTTACTTTAAACCTGGCTATTGAGCTCAAAACATAGGGGGGATTCAAGGGAGGCAGGCAGGCACGCAGGCAGTGCGTGAGATCAGGTACGCTTCACATCCTGGTGAAATTAAGTTTGAAAAACCTTAGCCATGCTACCTGGGAGCTGCCGCCCCAATCTTCAATCATTGTGGCATTCAGCCAAGATTCTGAGACTGGAATTTAAATCCACATAGTCATTGTTAGTAGGAAGCCTTTTAACAATGATTCTGTTAGGTTTGTGACACAGGAGGTTTTCGGGGCTTTTTTTTCCAGACATCTAACTGAAAAATCACTTATTTGCACACTGTAATAGAGAAATGTAATTATCTGTGAGATTTGCCAGTGCACCAAAAATTTTTATTCTAGCTCTTCTCAGAAATACAGAACTGTACAGCCTTTCCCCAAACA
Source organism: Oriolus oriolus (assembly GCA_013400235.1). NCBI lineage: Eukaryota > Metazoa > Chordata > Aves > Passeriformes > Corvidae > Oriolus > Oriolus oriolus. Next base: position 691,336 of record VXBT01002865.1, read on the forward strand.
CAGAAAAATCATAACCTGGGGGTTAACATCTATCATTACTACAGCAATTACAGCAGTTAGAGAAATGACTGACATGTGACACTGATTTAGTTCAATATTTTAAAAGACTATTTTGTAGCTGTTAACTCCATTCAAGCATCTTTAGTGTGAAAGTTAGGACTGCCAACACTCTGAGGGTCTAGAGTTGATCATGAGTTGGTCATGAACTATTATATATAGTTTTGGCTTTCTAAGGCATCTTTTCAGCCCCATTATCTCCAGCATTTGCATATGCCTGATATTTGCATTGCAAAAATCTGGCCCAGTGACAAGACTATCACTGACATCTATACTGATAATGTATGAGCTTTAACAGAATATAGCTCTTATGCCTAGACCAAGAGCTCTATAAAACTCATTTAAAAAGCTGCCTCTGAGACATAAAACTGGAAATCAAGGACTCAAAATTTAGGCAATAGCTGCAGTAAAGTCATCCCTGGTTGGTCCCTTTATGTCGACACATTATAATGTGAGCCTTAGAAGTAGCAACAAAAAAGATGTGCGCAGTTTTGCCATCTGCGCCAGTGAAACATTGCCCAAATGAGATAAAAGGCCTAATTTTAACATGAGAAATCACCACGTATAGTTTGTATGGGTTCATGCAGAAGATATCTGGAGGGAGTTGGGTGGAAGGAAGGAGTTATACTCAACTGAGATACTGATTTCCTTAACAAATTTAGTTTATACTGCCTGCTTTAGAAATAATAAATGTTATACAAAGAGAAGTACCAGAACAGACTACAGAAGCATTTCATTTGAATGTCTACATAGTGTAGGGTGCTGGTCACCACACAAGTACTGCATTAAGCTAAACCCTTTACCTAGAGAAATGTAGCTCATTCCCCAGGAGAATGAGTGGTGATGCACATGGAGGAGACCATGGTAACCCTGATGCCCAAGGACTCTGCAAGAACAGAGAATCTAGAGATCAAGTTCAGAAAACTGTATACATATTTAAAGCTCCTTTCCTACAAAAATCTGTAAAAAAGTTTAACTGTGCTTGATTAACTATGTCTGTACCATTTGGGGGTATAATTCTGTCTGAAGCACATTTTCGTGTTTCCAACACGGTCCTTTATTTTTCTACTAAATGTGCAATAAGCTGTATTTCAAATGATACTGATACCCTACAGAGTATTTTCATTTAGCGCAGGCTATAACCATATTATTTTCTCAAAGTTATATAATTTTTAAAAATTAAAGACAAGGAGTAAATATGGAAGTATCACTGAAATATCACACATGGCTGTCCTCACAACCATATACTATTGCCACAGAAAGGCCTCCTGACATAAAATCACTGCTAGATTTTTCCATGTATTGATCATTTCCCTGATCAGAAAAACAGTTGTAAAAAAGCACAGTAGTTTTAGCGCAACACACAGACAAAAGCTGATACTGGGGACGAGTACCAAATTAAATTATCATAAGAGAGACCCTGCTATGGTCTGCACTACAGGTATTTTTCTTAAAGCTATAAGAGGAATCAAAACAACTGAATTATCATAATGCACAACCCAAGAATCTGCGCTACACTGGATATAACTCCAGTCATAAAGACTAACTGACTTTTCAGTATCTTTAAGCAGAAAAAACAGAGGTTGCATTTTTTTTAGTAAACTGTGTCAAATTTACACTTTAGCAACAATGAACAAACTAGCAAGACAAACGCAAACATCTATTTGCAGTATTTTCATACCTACCGAGCCCCTTTATAAAGCCGATCACGCTGGATTTTCTCCAACATGCTACTGTAATATCCATGAGCCTGTGAATACCTGAAATGTTCCACTCCTTCAGTTAGAAAACTTTTCTAACTAAAATTGAAAAATAAATTAGTTGTTTCATAATCCTGTTTCACACTTCCTCACTGCTTGTGAGGAAGACACTTCTTTCAGTTTCTTGGTATTGCTTTTCAATAGACAAATGCTGAAGACCTGCAATGTGTGAGCTAGAGCGGGCCTGCAGATCAGCTCAGCCTTTCCATAACCAAAGGGGTAATTTTTAGCTTCAGCATATGATGATGACCACTCACAGAGTGGCTGCACATCTATATTTATCCAGAAGTACATACTATGCTGACAGATTAGCGAAACTACTTCAGGCACTCCAAGAACATGAGACAGGATAATAGAGTTCGACACAAACAAACCACACATATCAAACACATGTATTATCATACAATCCAAGCTGAAAGCAATTAGTATAGAAATGCAAAGCACAGTGACAACACAGGATGGGTTTTGTTTTGTAACTAAAGTCTTTTGGCCAAAAGCACATACAGTCTAAATTCCTTTCGATAAAACCAACCCAGTATCTCTTCTCTTCCCGTGCCAAGAATCAGTGAGAAACCACATATCCTTAAGAATAACGGTACATCTGCTGCAATAACTCTTAAGAAAATTTGCTTCGTTTTAAAACAGCAATTATAATATTAAAAAGAAAACACATTATTAAATAAAGCATGAAGAATTTAATTTACAAGGATATGGTTAATGTGCCGCAAAAGGTTGCTTTTTCACCTTTTGAAGGAGAACATTCCCAATTAATTCAAGCTTGATAGAGAATAAAAAAAGGGAACTTTTGCTGAAAGAAACATACTAAAGGTCTAGCAGATCCATTTTTATTTTGGTGAAGTAAATGGTACGATTCCCAAGAAAAATGTTATTCCAGCATATTAGTAAGATGCAGTAATAGCACTATTTTAATGCAAGCATTATTTTCATAATAAATTTGCATGTTTCAAGAAAAAATAACCATAAAGGTATAGAGTTAACCAATAAAACATAGTACTAATGACTTGAAATATCTATGATAGAAAACAAACTTATTTAAAGCACAGGACTTTACAACAAGCAATCAATGCTACTAATGTCTACTCTTTTTTGTGTTTCTGACTCTTTCTTAGGAGGACTTACAGTCAAGAATGAAAGACCAGGAAGAATTCAGTGGACACCAAGTCCCACATCCAGACTATTTGGAAAGCAAAAGTGTAAATTATGGTGGTACTGGTGCTGGCCTTACTCTTCACAGGGAATGAACTTAATGCAATGTAAATGTTTGCCTACATGTTTTATTTACAGCTTATTTTCCATTGATTATTAAAAGAGTTGATAGATCAGGAAGTAAATATACCCTTTTTAGGAGGCTTCTGACCTGTTCTACAAGTACCTGAAAGAAGGTCAGAGCCAGGTGGAGGTCAGCCTCTTCTCCCATGCAACCAGTGACAGGACAAGCGGACATGGATCAAGTTGCTCCAAGAGAGGTTCAGGTTGGATATCAGGAGAAATTTCTTCACAGAAAGGATTGTTGAATATTGGAATGGGCTGCCCAGGGAGGTGGTGGAGTTGCTGTCCCTGGAGGGGTTTAAGGAAAGACTGGATGTGGCACTCAGTGCCAAGGTCTGGTTGACAAGGTGGTGTTCGGTCACAGGTTGGACTCAATGACCTCAGAAGTCCAAACTAAACGATTCTGGGATTCTGTGACTCTGTTCTCAACTGCATGCTTACCTAAATATAGTTGAAACTAATTTTTAAAATGAATGTAAGAATGTAAGAAAATGTGATTTCTAAGGTCCATAAAAGCTGCTGTGCAAATCTACCATAAGCAGCAGCTCTGCAGACACAGTTTCCTTCTCTAGTACTGGAAATTACTTACACTTCCAGCTGTAGTAAGGCTGGATGGCCCAGGGATGGAGAGATGTGTAATAACCCTTTGCATATACATGTCCCAGGCAGAGAATATCAACTGTGGAGCTTTGAAACTACACTTACTGGAACATACTGCTTCAAAGCTTCCTCTACTTTAATAAAAAATGTAAAATAAGCAGTAAAAAACACATAGACAAACTCATATTACATGAAATTGATTCCCTGTGAAGGATCACTTCCCTCAAGGTGAAAAATTCCCTCACTGACAGCTGTATGTAGACACAGACATTAGGTACAAGCACACACAAATAATAATAATATATGAGAGAGTCTATATGAAAAAAATCTCAAACAGATTTTCCCTCTTAGTAGAACAAGGTTGTCTCCAAAAACTGGAAATCTCAGTAAACATGTATTCTAAAACTCGAGACTCTGAAGACTGTCTCAAACTGTTCAGGCAACTACTGGAGAAGACAATCACTCATTTTGTGCAGCTCTCTTGACACAAGAACATGACATAAAACTATCCCAACTCATCCTGACTTTCAAAAGCCTATTTAAAGCAAATATAGGATTCTCCACGAAGAGTTTCTTTGGTTGACCAATTAGACAGATTGTCTGCAATGCAACAAAGATAAAACCTAAACAATTACATGCAAAACAGGAGTCTGGAAATCCCTGTGCCAGAGGAAATACTATCTAGTCTAGAAGATAAAATAGAGAAGAGACAGTGAGGTCAGTGGGGAAAAGTACAAAAGAAGTTCAAGATTCTGGAGCAAAACAGTTCATTTGGAAAACAAGTCTAAAGGGAATAGATTTGGGAGGATATCCAATAAAGTCTTGAGATGACCTCAGCTCTCTGAAATGGATATCCTCAAATACTTGATTATGCTGAAACTATAAGGGAGAAAAGGCTAATTGATACATTTCAGGTTCCTTAATTTCTTTAAAGAGACATGCCTCAGGAGAGTAATTTGTGTAAAGTGGCATGGGGAAGAGAAAGGAAGAAGATATCTTCCATGATAAAGGCACTCCAGGACTTGGTTACCGATTTACCCAAGATAAGACCAACAGTTTAAATTATTTCTGTCTGAGTATGTAGTGAAAAAATGCTGTTGCCAGGTTTAGATATACTTATTCCACTGTTTTCACAGTAATTGTGGAGCTGCAAAAGACAGTTCCAAATCCTGTAGACTTGGAAACTTCCATTCCTTTTAGCATAATAGGAGAATACAAATTTCATGTGAACTCAAGGAACAGCAAAGACAGAAAACAGGGGACAAATTAATTAGTGCATCCGCTAAGAAGTGGCAGAATTGCCAATAAGTGTAAGCTTTGGCCAACCCAACTACTCTACTTAAGGAAAAGGAGGCATGAACATTGTGTGTGTGTGCGTGTGCATATGCTTGCCATTCAATTTATTTTCAGTATCTTACACAAACACATGCCTGAAACAGACCATATGATATCCTCGGTGAGACTGAACATTTTGGGACAGCAGGCTAACTCCTTGTAGCAAATTCATTCAGCCCTCCCCTGAATCCAAGGGTGGACAACGATTTGCAGAATGGAGACTGAGAACATGTCCCAGATGTGGTAATTTTTTAACGATCAGATCCAATCTTCTTCAGGATAGAAACAAAATGCAGCATCCATGAAAATAAATACATGGCCATTCAGTAGGCCTTATGGGTGCTAAAATATCACTTGTGGGGAATGCTCTTCTCTGCATGTCTACAAAGAGTTCATATGTTCATTCCGCTCAGAGATGCTTATGAAGCTGCCATCTTCTGTGATGGACCCACCGAGGAAATAATCAGTTTAATACAGATATCTTTGCCCAAACTCAGAGAAACATTAGTCCTTACATGACTGTAACATATAGACAGGTCTTATTTGAAATGGATGTGATGAAGTGCCTGTTAGCTTTGAAGCCAAAGGATCTTGTTCAACCTAGAACCATGGAAAGGCTAAAAATGTTTGGCTTTACTAGCCACTAGCAACCTTCTGGCCCTCACATCCCAGCTGCTGGCAGGTAAGTGTTAAGCTTTGTAATCCTCAAAGGAGCACTGCAATTCTCTGCAAGAGATGGGTAATTGATGTGAGAGCCTGTAGAGGAAAGCAGTGAGTGGAACACATTTTCTCCCCTTGCATATGCAGAGGATTCAAGAACGGTGACTGCCAACACAAATAAACAAACAGGAAATCCTGTCATATGTGTCCATCGACTTTTTAAAAGCCTTTCCACTGACTTGGCTAAGCTCCTAGTAACTATGATCCTGTAAGATGTAGCCTTTCCCTGCTCTCTTTCCCCTTAAGTGGCAGGTCAGGGGTTGAGCAGCTTAACAGTGTTCCCTAGGTCCTTAGCTCAGATCCTTGCAAGACATATGACTGAGGCAGGAAAGCAATTCTCCTTCCCTCCCATTCTCTTTGCTCACCATTAATTTTCCTGCTTCTTTTTCTCTAAATCATTATTTTCTTGTTTACATATACCACTGTGCTGAAGATATGTGGGAATACAGGCATGTAACATAGAAATGTTTAACTGCACCAATTCTAGAATTTGCTTGGTTTATTATGAGATTAAAGACTGAAAAAGCTAAATGACATGGAGTATCTTGTGGAAAATCTAAAACAGTTTTCACATTTGAGCGTTTTATTTAGGGGTGACTTCTCACTAAAGGAAGTATCTTTGCTGCTTCTGATGGGATCCAAATCAAACAAAAATACTTCTCAGTTTTTGTGTTTTATATGGTAATGACATACTGCCTCTTTGAAGGCTGACTTGAGCTTAACAATATACTTTCAAAAGATTTCAAAATCTTGGTATCTTTTCTACATAACTTCAAAGGGTTGTTTTTTACCTTTTCCAAAAGAAAAAAACTCCAAAGAAGGGTGAAAAGATATTTTCAGATGAGTAATTGTTGGGTTTTTTAAAAGAAAAATTAAAGCAGAGACAAGGTTTATTTCTGAAACTACACCAGAATTTCTTTGGGCTCAGAAAGAGCTTAAAAACCATTTTATTTTATATAAAGACATTCATTCTCTTCTTTTACACTTTTTTCAGGTACTAGGGCAAAAAGGATAAGGTCCACCTTGGTTTTGTTGGATCAGAAAATAGCTTCCTATAAGATTTTTAGACAGACATTTTGTTGCATTTGCTTTCCTTTTCAGAGACAGGGAGATGAAGATACTCCTGTAATTTTGTGGTTGATGGGTGTTAGCAGAAGAATTATTTTTAGGGAACTTGGAAAAGGGCCGAGGAAGTACAAGGCTTAAAGAGCCCAAAAGAGAAGGAATAGTTACTTCCAGAAGAGGGACTGACGAGCAAGCAGGGAGGATGTGACCCATATCTTATTTCACTGCCCTGCTGATTTTGGTTGGGGTAGAGTTAATTTTCTCCACAGTAGCTGGTATGGGGCTGTGTTCTGGATTTGTGCTGGAAACAGCATTGATAATACAGGGATTTTTCAGTTACTGCTGAACAGGGCTTACATAGAGCCAAAGGCCTTTGCTGCTTCTCACCCTGCCAGCTGGGGGTGCACATGGAGTTGGGAGGGGACACAGCGGGGACAGCTGACCCCAGATGACCAAAGGGATATCCCAGACCGTGTGGTGTCATGCTCAGCTTAAAAAGCTGGGGGAAAGAGGAAGAGAGGTCATTCAGAGTTACAGTGTCTGTCTTCCCAAGTTACTGTAAGGCGCAATGGAGAGCCGGCTTTGCTGGGGATGGCTGAACACCTGCTTGCCCATGGGAGTGAGCCAGTGGCCTTGTGGTGCTTAGTTGCCAGGTGGGTTTAAACCACGCCATCTATACATTTTCTCTTTGAGCCAATATACTTCTCCTTTTCTACTTAAATGTTTTGCAATACAACTGTAAGTCTGTGTAAAATGGAATTTTGAAAATATATTTAAACTGCTTATTTTTCACCAGAGAGAGACATTAAATGCTTGCATCTGAGTCCTATTCCAATTCCAATAGCTACTTCAGATGTTAGAACTGGAACCATCCCTGAATTTTTGTTGTCTGTTCACACTTGCTCTTCCAAACTCCTGACATGTTGGATAATGCTGTTAAAAACTCCTGTCTTTCACTGGAATGAAAACAGCATATTGCTTGTGGATGACGTGTCTTCTGTGCAATGTACACATGTGTATGAAAACCTGAGTGTGTTGTGATGCGCTCGTGCAAACAAGCAGTACTTTCTTACTGATGTACAAAAAGAAACAGCTTCTAGTTCTAGTGACGTAACACTATTCAACATCTAAGAGCTGGTTTCCTAGAGCTTTGCTCATTTCCTGCCATAATAAATATGTCTTGTCTAATTATGGTTCCAAGTGTAGTACTACTAAGGAAAATCGTTAAAACTGCACTTGCTTTCTTGACCTCATCTTCTGGTGCACCTGATCTACTCTATGGGTGCCTTTTAGGGAAAGTTACAAATTTAGCCACCCACCGACAAATACCAAACTTAATCTAGCCATCCATGCTCTGGGTAAATTGAGGCCGACATTTCTAAGTGATCCATCAAACTCTTCTTAGATTCTTATCTTAAAACAGAATAAATCACTTTCTAGAGGTGCCTATCACTCATTCAGTGATTACTGAAAGAGAACTGACAGCAAAGATATACATCCCAAAGTTATAAGTGATGACTTTCACTCTTAAATCTGCAGACTCTTCAAGAGCACCTTGTATGGAATAAACTGCACTGTGGTGCATTTTAGCTGCTGCTGGATAGAATTCTTGCCCTTGCTCATGTGGGTGGAAAATGGTACAACACCAGCAGTAAACTAAGCCACAGGCTGGATCTGTGGACTGGCAAGTTAAACCTTCACAAACCAAGAAGACTTTTCACAAAATTTTGTGAAGCCTTCTGTGATGACACCACAGGAGGGATTTCTGTGAATAAAGACTAACATGAGAGATACATCAATTCATGTTCCCCTCTGCAGTGGAGCACACAAAATAACATCTATACAAAGAAAAATTAAAGAAAAAATTTTGCAGCCAAAATCTGGATTAATATTTTTTATCAATCCCCTACTCTACGTCTGACTGAATCACTGTCATTACTTAATACTGGCTGCAGCAGCACACTCATAACATTTTCTGTCTTCCATATTAAATGCTATTTGGCCTCTTTGCTTACAGCTGTCTTTTATTAGCCACAGGCCATTATGATGCCATAGTATCTAAAAACGCTTTATGACATTACATTAACAATTCTTTGAAAGTGGGTCCATTTGCTTCTCAGCCACAAACCTAAATGCAAATGCAAATGCAAATGTTTGCTGCTTTGGTAGACTGCGACTCTGGGACATAAATACTTTTTGTGGTGAATGAAATACAAGATAATGACTTTTACCATCCACATGAGCTCAGTGAAGGTTTCTGAAAATTTGGCTCAAGTGCATGTGCCAGCTGAAAAACTTTCACTTGAACAGATAAGTGGAGTGCATGGAATTTAGCTGCTGTCCAAGGGACCTTCTGCATGACCTGTCAGCTGCAAACACCAAATACAACATGGACAGGACATTGCTGGTCAGTGGGCCATGACAGAAAACTCCTTCCATGTATTGAAATGTCTAAATATTTTGGAATGCCAGAAATATGTTATTAAATTTGGAGAGGCACAGGAGCCTATAGAGATGAACTCTGTGTAATTTAATTACAAAAATAAAGAAAGAATCCTAGGGTTAACACTGGATTTTTCGAATAAACAGCTTAAACCCTGCAAAAACAGAGTAATTCATTAGAAAAGCCAAAGAGCCTAATCAAATCTGAAAATAATAAAAAGATGCTTTTTATAGTGTATTTGAAGGGAAATACAGTATTCCTGAGGGCTGGGACAAAACTAATGTTGTATCAGATTTTCTCAAGCGTCAGCAAGGGCAATCCAGGCCACCACAGCACAGCTTGCCTGATACTCATCCAGGAGTGGCTGCATTTGACTAATAATGAACCAAAGTATGATAATACAATGCCATAATCATAGGTTTATGGAAGGTAAATTTTATTAAATTAACTATATCTTTTTATGAGATAATAAATTTGGTTTACAAGGCTGAAAGTGTAGTCTTACATTTTTGCTTGGCAATTGGATTGGTGTTTTACCAAACTCTAAAATCAATGTTCACAACAAATACAGATTAAAAGACAAATAACATCTATGGATTAAGGAAGAATCATACTGTTATGAATGTAATTCTAGCGGAGGTACAGAGACCAGTTCTTGGTTCTATACTATTTATCCTTACTGTTAATGACATAAAAGAAAAACTTTTCTATAAAATTTACAGGCAAAACACAAATTAAGACTGATAGACAGAAAAAATAACAAGAAGAGTTCCTTCTACTCTGTTTGAATAGCATTTGAAACTTAAATACGAGCAAATAATACATGAGATATTCATTCTAACCTATGGAGGACTGCATAGCCAGAAACAAGGCCACACAGACAGAATAAGGCTTTCTCTTCCTGGGAAACACTGATGATGGGAAAAGGCCCGAGACCAGGATGACTAATGTGTTGGAAACAGGCCGCTATTCTTGTGACCTGAAGAGCTATGGAGAGCCTTTTCAAGCAGTATGAAAAAAAGCAAAAGCAGGAAAGCTCTACTGCTTCACTGTCAGTGGCTCTGCAACCACTGCTGGATGCTCAGTCCTGTTCTGGCGTCTGCAGCTTGAGAGAAGATGCTGGTGAAGTAGAGGACATTTGGGAAAGGCAACTATAACTCATTACTGCAAAAGTTGCATTTAAATTGAGTTTAGTTTGACCATGAGAAAGTTATAGAGTCATATCCTCTAACAGCAGGAATTTGCACTTACTGTTCCTACAATGGCACCTATTTGCAAAGCATACTTTATGGAGCCTCTTACCCCCAAAGGCCTTTTGTAGACAACACAAGCACTCAGGCACTTCCAAGGTGTGATTCATTACAACAAACATGTCCAAAGCAGCTCATCTGAACTGTACCCCTGCACCTCCTCACTGGCTATCAGGAAGACCAAGGTTGATTGCGTAAGATGTAAAATATAAACACTAAGGATGCCTGAAAGTTAGGTGAGATGATTTCCATGCCCATTAAGCATGAATATCGGGAACATTTGCTAAGAGACAGCTTTTTGTTCAGTAACATCCAATGTCTGGAATTTTAGACTAGACAAATGCATTAAAGAAGTTAAACACAAAAGGAGGAAAATTAACTGCCAGAATGCTTTTAAGTCTGGTGCTGCTTCTTCCATTACTGGAAATTTTAAATTAAGATTTCTTTTTTTTAAGATGTGCTTTGTCTCAAACAGAAATTAATTCAGAGAAGCCATAAAGCCTGTTCTATGAGAAGCACAGATTGGATGACACAATGTTTTTTCTGGTCGTATAATTTATGACTTGTTGAATATATTAGTAGAAAGCATAGTTCTGAGAACAATCTCTCATTGGTAAAACCAGGATACAGATGCCGCAAGAAGGATTCTTCTTTCTTTAATTTTGATAATATCAAGAAGCAGAAGTCTGAATTCCTATCAGTACTTGATTTCTCTTTGTATATCCATGTAAAATATACTTTGTATGATCAGAGTATCTTTGTGATATATGCAATGTTTTCCTGCTCTGATGGTTTGATTGTTGAACATGCTTTGCCAAAACAGAGACTGATTTTAAGGGGTTTTCTTGTAGAAAATACTTCAAGAGAACATAAAAGTGAAGGCAACTTATTGGGATGATTTGGTTTACATGTTTCAAAGGAAGAGCCCACTGCCTGAGTAATTCATAAATATGCTTCATAAGTAAAAGTGATAACTATACAAACTGGTGGTTTGCCTTAAGAGAATGCATATATAGAAAAGTGAAGCTCTCTGAAAGTGCAGTGATGTGCCCCAGGAAAGTCATCTTCCACTGTCTGAGTGTTTGAGGAGCAGAGAAGAACCATGGCTGAAGTGCTTATTGAAAATTATGTTCACTTGCACATGAAGGCAGACTGTCCTGAGAATCTGGAAAATGCTACAGTGCATGTTACAGATCATCAACAAATGCCTGATCCTCTTCTACAGAACTGAGCTGAATAAATACAAAGATCCAAGGCTTTCTTGTACAGTAGCACAGTCTGAAATCAAATGGCTTAAGAAAACAGTGTATTAAGAAAAGATGTGGTAATGCCATATCTATGACAGAATCCTGTATTCTAATTATTGGACATAATTCTTTTCATTCTTTCCTTGTGGCACCTAAGAAATTCACCAAATCCGGTCAACTGTCCCGCCTCCACCCCAAAGAGAACTTTGTAACAAAGTTGTGGCTCCAAAAGGGGCAGGAGACCTCAGAAGAAAAACACATATTTCTAGCATTAAGCAAATAGGCCAGAATTGTTCTGCTAGAAACCCCTGATTCTCACTTCAGAAAGACATTAAAACCAGAAGAAGACTGACCTAAAAAAATGCACAAATGGTTTTGGTAATAGGTATGTAATCAGAGAATTCAAAGCGAAGAGTGCAGGCAATTTTGCTGTTCCATAAACTGGGATCTTATCATAAATTCCATTAGTTACAAGCATCAGATGTTGTTATGGGACATCACTTCACATCAAAAACAATGACAAGCTATATTAGCATAATGGGTTATTATTCGCAGATCCATGTGATCAGTACTCCATGGCAACCCAATGATAATGAATGCCTTTGTCAGTAAGAAAGAATGTACAAAACTACACGATGCAGGAACCTCATGCACCTGAAATGGTACATGAGGCTGTGAACATATTAAGAATTTAAACACCAGCACTGACAATTCTTTCTGCATATACAAATAAGTTTTCCCCATGTTGTCAGCCAACCATCGCCTTTGTGGGGACGTGGCATTTCCAGGACACTTTCGCTCAGGGCTCATCAACTGGGAAGCTGAGTGCTTAAAATCAGCCTGTGGAACAGAAGCCATGAAAGATGACCCAAATGATAAATCACTTGGGTAAATCTGGGTAAAATTTGCTGGTGAATTTACTGGCTAAAGAAGCATCTCAGAACAGGATCCACAACAGCCAACACTGCCTTAGATACATCCCCAGAGTGATCTCACATTGTAGGGCCACTTCAAATGTTCAAAGCAGAATAGAGAAGCAGCTCCTCTCCTTTTCAATTTGGCTGTAACTGCTCTTTATGTAACAGCTTAATGGCTAAAAAACTCACCCAGAACATGGTAGTTTGGGGTTAAACGCTTAATTAAACATCAAGGTTTTGAAATCTCATCTCCAACCTTTAAAAAAACTTCATCTGGAATAACAAATAGAGTAATTTTAAAATAAAGTTTGTGTTGCTTTTTTTTTAATGAACTCAATCAAATTCCAATTCCACTGATGCAAGCAGTTAAATACTCTCTACTTTTCCATGAAAAAGCCTTAGGACAATATTCAGCTTTCTGAAAATGCTGTTCAGTATATCTTACTTAAATTATCAATGCAGATACTTATTAGATTTTCAGGACACTGTGCCAGTTCTTCTACAGTTTATGGAAAATCATAGCTGTCATTTTAATCCAAAATGCATATGACTGCATGATTTAAAACAGAAAAAAGATATTGAAAAAGACTGTCATTGATCACATGGGTCACTTGTGTTTAAGAAGTGTAATGACTAAAGATAATTTTCTGTATTAATTAGATATAATTTGTTATTTATATTTACACACACACAAATACATGTAACAATAATGTAGAGATTTGAACCCTCCAGCCAAATGTTTCAAACTCTGCTCCTTATAAAGCAGGTAAACATATCCAACCTAATAAATGTAAACAAGATGAACTTGAAATGTCTTTTCTGGATTTAATACTATAAAACTGAGAATTTTGTAAGAAAGTCATGCCCCAAGGATATCATCACAATACAAACATAATCTTCAAAATGCATGACATCCCAGTCAGACAGGCTTTAGGGAAGTTCACCAATAAGGTTGAAATTCGGTAAGTAAGTGTGCTAGCTGTGCAAGAGGTTCTGAAAAGCATTATACACCTCTTTGTACTTAACTGAGAAAAATCCTTGATTAAAATCAGTGGCAGCAAGTTTGAAAAAACTATCTCATTACCTTGCACAGATAGATTCCTTTATGTTACAAGAAAATTACCACAGAAATTAGTAACAGACTTTATGGTGATCTAGAAACAATGGTATTAATATTAGGCAGATAGTCCTTCTAAGTATCTATTAATACCAAAGCACATGGTAAATTTAAACAAATATCTAACTTGACAGCAGTGTGATGCTTCCATTTTACTACTTGAAGGACTACTGCTTGTCCTCAAATAAATGAAAAACCCTTACTTGTAAATGCCATTCTCAGAGCTCCATTGTAGCAGTCAGTCACCTGGAATTCCCACTTTGGGCAAAACAGAGCTGGGAATTGGCCCAGGAGCACCTATGCATATACATGGACCTTCTGTCACTGCAGCTGCAGTGAGAAATCCTGTTTCTCCCCTTACAGTGAAGAGCTGGCCTTTATACTGCAGTTTAAGGATGTAGCCAGTCTTGTTTTTTCATGTTTTAAAAATAAATTCTATCTTGAAAGACATTTACAGATTCACACGGTAAATAAATTTTCAGGTTTTTACTCTAAATTAAATTCCTTATTTCATTTGATTTTTTTCTCTCTTTTTTCATTGCTAACACTTCTACACCTCAATGTGTGTAAGTATACTTAAATGTCACAACATGCTATTTACCTTCTTTCAAATCCTTGATGAGGAGATAAAGTAAAGCCTAGAGTCCATCCCAGCAGTACACAACTGCTTAGCTCAATCTCATGTGATAACAAACCATCCACAAGCATACTTTAATATTTACAGTGCCTCATGCCAGTTTTTAACACATTGCTCATAAAACTATGATGTTTAAACGTATGCTGAGTGACACTCAAATACTCCCTAATACCCAAATACATGGTTTGTTTCTTCCTTCAGCTGAGAACTCCGTAAAAAGTGCCCAGATCTGTTTGACACTCTCCCCTGGGAGATGCTACTACAGACTAGTTTTTATTATTAGCTTAGACACTACCTCCTGTATTGGAGGACAAGTCCATTAGGAAGTTACCTGCTACTGCATTACAAGTAATAATAAACAGAAAAATAATCTGAAAGGGCATTTCTTTGTACATCTGTGTGCTTTCCACTGTGCTGCATTACCTCACTGGACTCAGGCCTTCAGAAGTGAGGTAATATAGAGGATGTATGATTAATCTGATGCCAAATGAACCAACTGTTGACCCAGTTACCCTAACAGCATGCATAAGTCACTTGCTGTTCTCCTCACCTGATAACATTTAACACTTCCTGTCCACCCAAGCACTGAGGCAAAGGAAGGCATACCCTGTGCTGGAAGGATGTGCTATAAAAGCAAGGATATAGATGGAAATCAGGTCTCCTGCACTGCATTCTGCTCTTGGGAGGGGATTTCTCTGTCTCTCACCTCCCCCATCTCCCCAGCTGCTCTCTTCTTACTCCATCTCCACAATCTGGTGTCTCCTCATGGCTGTGACTTCCCCACTTCAGGCTCTCTGTTCCAGTTCCGGACTCCCATGCACTCTTCGCCCATCTAAACATTGCTCACCTCACCCTTCCAGCCCTCTTAACCCCGTCCAGTCCCACCCCTCCTCCCATCCCTATCCCTTCACCCACCCCCTTCCAGTGTCTCCTTGGTTCCATCTCATACCAGCCACTCTCAATTCCCGCTCCCATTGTCTGGGAATTATCAGTTCCCCTGCTTCTGATTCCTTCCCCATAATGATTCCTCTGCCTCTTGTCCCTTCATTCCCACAGGCTCTTTCCTGGGCTTTTATTGCAGATTCACTCCCCTCTGCCCTCACTTTCTTTGTGTAGCCACTGTACAGAGGCATGTGGCTTGTAAGGTCTCTGCCCCCAACCCATTCCTAATTAAGTAAAATTCAACATGAACAAACAATAGGGTCGTTTTCTCATCATTAGAGAGGGTAGAACCATTTCTGCAGAAAATTCTAACATTCACCTTCAGGAACATTAAGTTGAAAAGTGCTTTAGCCCAAACTGCAGAGCTCAGGGAAAGAGGGGGTTTACACAAAAAAAAGTAGGTGCAGCAATATACACATATAATCATTAAATTTTTTCTTTTTTTTTTTTTAAGTAAAATTCCAACCTGTCTATATTAACAACTTTTAAAAGTTCATTAAAACAATAATTCCAATTATTTCAGTAATTTCAGTTGCTATGGAAGTCTGCAGGCCCCTAAACAGTCACTTCTACCTGTCCTATCCCTTACTGCTTGAATACATGACAAACAAATGAGTAAAAACAATCAACGTTTTTAATTTCACATTCCCCTT
Source organism: Oriolus oriolus (assembly GCA_013400235.1). Lineage (NCBI taxonomy): Eukaryota > Metazoa > Chordata > Aves > Passeriformes > Corvidae > Oriolus > Oriolus oriolus. The sequence goes on from VXBT01002865.1 coordinate 707,369, forward strand.
GAAAATATTCTCCTCTTCTAGGACAGATTTGTTAAAGATTCACCATGGACACATTGAGACTTTGCTTAATTTACCACAAACTCTGATGACTTCTGTATTTCAAAAAGTGATACATTCCAACTTCTGATTCCCAGAGAATCAGAAATGTTCTTGATCAAACACTCAACCCAGTAAAGAATGGATACACTGGTCTGTCACATTTTCCTGCCTATGAGCAATAGAACAAAAATCAAAATAACCACCTAGATTTGGTTGGGATGGCACACAGATAAAGGGTGGGGTGAGGTTATTTGTTTCAAACATCTGCCTTCATAGAAAAAGAAATACACCTAAGTAATTTTCTCCTCATTTAAGACATGAGTAGCAACAAATATGCGTGCTGTGGAATTTAAAGCAATCCAATGACATTTCCATATGAAAATTACTACTTACTGTCAATTAAAAATCTCATTATATATGTTAACTGGCTGAGTCATGATTTACAATGTGTCACTTGGCTACCAAGAATGTGAAGGAAAAAAAGGTTCTTGCAGTACAAAAATAGAAGACAGGGCTTCATTTCCAGATCTAACACAGGACATGTGTTTCTCAGTTAATTTCTCTGTTTTGATTTGCCCAGGAATAGCAGTGAAGCAATCTCTCATACTCAGGTAATAATGCTGAAAGAATTTAAGTCTGTAAAGCTTCCAGATGGGAAGCACTGTATGCATATTATTATAATGGGAGACCACTGCAACCAAGTTATTTGCAGCGGTTTCCCTGCACCTGAATTAATGAATGTCAATTTGCATCTTGTGAATGTACTTAAAAATAAGCAACACTATGAGTTTTGTGTGCAATCCTCTCAAAGGTGTGACTGAAGCTCGGTTTACAGCTGGGGTATTTACAAAGGCTGTCACAACAAGGATTTCCTCCAGTCTAAGAAGGCAGGAGGCTCATGCAGCCCTTTTTCAACAGCTGAGATTCCCTCTTCACTACCTAACAGCCTCAATTTACAAATTCGTAGAAACTTAGGTATCTTTAATAATTCTACCCTTCTCTCAATTGTTCTGGATTTTGGTAACATGTCCAAAAAAAGGCAGGCAGACTAAGTTCTGCTTCCACAGGAAAGCTATCTAAAACAATTCCAGTTATAAGGGAATGACTACTTTCAGCACTTGACATCTCAGTAATGTGCAAAGAACAAACCTCATTATGAAAACATACAACAACACATTGCTGTGAGTACATGTAGAAACCTACTCTGCAAACTTCTCAAGGAAGAGCTTCAGCAAGAACTCTATCCAGGTAACCTTCTGACAAAAAAGCCAAACTAATCCACACATTTAAAGGCATTCATAAATAATAATCAGAAATGCAGCAAGAAAGATAATTCTGTATATTGTGTTCAACAAAACTTGTTCAAGGAAAACAGTATCAGAACAAACAAATTTATAAATGGACATCCTTTGAAGTTTAATTTACTCCACATACAAATTGAGACTCTTCAAAGTTACAGGGAGAGAGGAGATAGATAGTTTGAGATTAGGAAAAAATGTTAGCATAATGATCACCCAATTATAGGAGAATTCCTTCAAAACAATCTCTTTGGCAGACTTCTGTGCTGAGCCATGCACTACTTAAGAATTCAAAGGAATATAAATTAGTCTTTCAAGCTTTTCAAAATAAAACTAAAACCATCTGCAGCTTCATGTTTATAAATAAAATCAAGATCTAATGCATTCTGTTGATCAGTCCTCATCTGATATAATCCACCTAACATTTTCACATTCTGGCCATACACAAACTGTGATTTCTCACCCCCTCACCCACTAGTGAAAAACCACAGCAGTTCCTTAACTTGTATGCATTAGCACTACATGGGATGACTGCAAATTTCTGAAAGAATAGAAAGAATACAGGATAAAGACTGTATAGGATGTCTCCCAAAAGAGCCTCTCCCTTTTTTTTTTTCAATGTGTGAAACTTCTCTGCTAAGGCTCCAACCACCTAATTAAGCTCTTTATCAGCAATGTATTCCCCTAGAGAAACGTGATACTGTCACTATAGTGATCCCGCAGTATTTACAAAACAACACTCAGATTTCTCTTCAAACCAGCTTCCTGAAAAGAGCCCCAAAATCTCTCTTCTGAGACATGACAAAGATGAATCTCTCAGGCACCTCTAATACCAGTCGTATCAGTGATCTTATACTATGCACAAACATTAATATTTTGGGAGATGTCTCTATATTTGTGATCTCTCTTTCACACAGATGAGGAAGCAAGTGGCATTCAGTAACAGTGAAACTACTGCTACTCGGCTGAGAGCAAACTAGGAACTCAGTGTTTCTCAGATGTGTTTCATTCAGTGGCTTTTTTTAGCAGGCTCTGCTACCTGCCGTGAAAAGAAAAACTCTGCCATCCCTCGGTTTTGATTGTGACTATAATTGGCAATATATAGAAGATCATAAATACGTACGGAATTGCCAGGCTTCTCAGTCGTTCCTGCAAAGAAGAATCTGGGCTTCTGAGCTCTAAACTTGAACAAGTTCTACACTTTCCCCTTTGAGATGTGCCATATCAAGGGGAACTCCAGAACCTGGCAGACAGAGGCCAGAGACACCACCTTGCTGAGGGCAGAGGCAGAAGTGTCACTCAGTACTTCAGTTCACTGTCACTAAATTCCCTGCCCCATTCAGGGGCACATTTTGGGTCCACACTGCCCTTGTTCAGCCTTTTACCACAAGGAAGGAAGAGTAACCCTCCTTCTTGACTTTGATATTACTTGCAAATCCCATATCCAGTTGAGTTTTGAATTTCCAAGCACCATCCCTGCATGCCCAGGCAATGTCTGTAAATTCCTTCTTTGCAGCCAAATCACACTTTTGCCTCAGATATATCACCTTTTTCACAGTGGAGCTCAGCCAAGAGGCCTCTGGTAAGCCAAGCCAGTCTCCTCATATTTCTGGTTGTTTCCTTAAGCATGGGGAGTCCATTCTTGTTCTTGGAAGATGCTGACCTCAAACACCTGTCAGCTTTCCTGAGTTCCTTTGCCTTTTAGAGCTGCCCCTCATGAGATCCCCACTAACAGTTTCTGAAATCTACTCTCCTGAAGTCCAGGGTCTGTACTTGGCCACCCCTTCCCCACTCTTCTCAGGAGTTTGAGCTCCAGTCAGGTCTTCCATGTTAATGGGTAACAGACCCAGTTGCACTTCACCCATTTGGTCCACTGTAACTCAAGTTACTTCCAAAACTCTCAAGAAATCTTGACTGCTTGCATCCTACTATTTCGCACCTGCAGCAGCCATCAGGAAGTTCAAGTCTCTCATGTGAACCAACACCAACAATTCATGAACTTCCTCAAGTTGTTCAAAGACGACTTTCTACACTTCCTCACCCTGATCAGTGGCCTTTAACATCTTCCCACCATCACTCTGTAACGCTTCAAGTCATCTGCTCTGATCCTGGCACACAAACTCTCCAGCACACTGTCACCCATCCACCCCATAGAAGAGCTACATACCCGTAAGGAGCGACTTCCATTCCTTATTTCCCTGCATGTCCTCCCTCAAGAGCTTGTATCCATCCATCCATCACAGCATTCCAGCTCTGTGAGCGGTTAACACCCAGCTTGCTACTGCTATGATGTAACTTGTGAGTGAATGTAGCGCTTGACTTCTTCCTGAATGTTTTCCAGAATGCATGTATTTGTATACGTACATTTAAGGTAGGCATACAATATATAAAAGGGTGTCTCTTCATCCTGTTTTACAGTTCCTGACGTTTCTCTTATTCCCTTTGCTCCATATCCTTTGCTTTCCACCCCTGTTCACTGCCACCTAACCGAACTATGGGTCATAATCCCCCTCCACTGTCACCCCTAGTTTCCAGCTCTCAGCAGGATGATGAGCCAGTCAGCAGATGTTTTGTCCTGCTTTGTCATACTATTGCACATCTTTCTATTTACATTCTTAAAAATATAAACCATACAAGAACTTAAAATATCTCCCTGATACAGCTACTGCGAAGTTTGAACATTATGTTTAGTATTCCTTTTAGCTAATGCAGTAGACAAAGGATTGGATGATTCAGAAGAAAGAATGTTTGAGGAGAAGGGATTTTCTTTCCATGAACAATTGATTCTAATCTAGTTTAGGTAACTGCAGAGACGGGAAAATTACCAACTCACAAATAACTCGGCTACTTATCTCTGTGAAATTATTCTGCAGTCCAAATTTATCATGGAAACAATACCAACAACTTCAGTGCTGATGCTCTGAAAACAGAGGGATGCAAAAGCTAGACTTGCCTCCTTCCTGGAGGAGGAACAATTACCAATATTTAGAAGCCAGCATAGGTACAGGAGTCACTGTTAAAGAAAATATGATTAACCCTGCAGTTCCACCAGCCTAATAGCAGGAATCAGCCAAAACTGCCTCCCATTCCTAGTAGTGCACCCTCATCCCCTTTCTCATGCTGACACCAGCATCTACATAATTTTGGAAAATTTAACTTGCCGGATATTAACTCTGTGGGTAGTTAGGGTGGGAGAGAAGGGGTAGGAGCATGGGGACAGGAATAAGAGGCTGGGATGAGACTGTCCCTCCTAGGCACAGCTACTGCAATGCCGCATGTGCCATTCATGATTTCAACACCCACAGGAATTCAGTCTCTAGGGCTACCAACTCATAGCAGGTGTCAGTGTAGTTTCTGATAGTTTAGAAACTCAGGAATGAATACAGAAAATAAAGCTGGAGAAGCACGTGCAGCTGTAATTCTGTAGGTGTGGAGCCTGCTTCCTACTGCCCCCAAGTCAATACACAGATAAGAGTTAAACTATTAATGAAATGAATGTGTCAAAAGTGGAGAAAATACAAAAGGATTGTTAAGTAGCAATTTAATACATTACTATAATAGCCTATATTCTCCATTATTAGATATTAAACACTTCTGTACACTTTATACGCCTAAGGTAATCTGTTTATTATCACTTTCCTTATACCTATATATACTCCCTTTTTCATATTTATAGTTTTTATATTTATATAGACATATAAAAATAAAAGATACCACAGCTTATTCAATGGTATTTTATATGAAGAGAGGAAACATAAGAATTGTTTGTTCTTTCCCCGATCCTTTTGAATAATAACTAGCAGTAGTAGAAAAAATCAAGCTGCTGGTATTTTGATAAAATCAAGGATATCACAAATTAATCACTCAAAGCGAATACAAATAGTATAACAGAATAGTTTTGTTTTTACCACAAGTAAAATAATTAGAACCTTTATGGAATATCTACCAGTAATTATCTAACCCTAGTTTCCAGATCATATATTTTAGTGTTTTGAAGTTTTACCGCAAAAATTTATGTATTATATTGCAGTCAAAGCATTTGTAGATTTTTACTGCCGTAATTCAAAATTTTTAATGACAAGGAAACTCATTCTATAAATCAACTGAATTTAGCAATAAAGCATTTATGATTTTCTCATCCTTTTTTTCCTCCCAGTATGGTAGAAACTCTTCTGGAATGTCCTCAACAGAGTAGCAAACATCAAAATAAACAAAAAAATCCTTTTTAAAAGAGTTCTCATGTTTCCAAAGTCATAAAACTTCCACTTTCCCTTACTTCTGAGAAGATCCATGTCAAAATGCAAGTTCTAAAATGGGTACCACCAGAACACAAACAGCCTAAACATAGTGGTTTATTGCCTCTCCCTGAGAATCAGATCTGCAGACAAATACGAAGTTCCTGGGAGATAACAGTCACCATTATCAAGCAAGACACTTTACTGCTGACAATTACACACTTCTTAGAGCTGAAGAATACACTAAGCACCCTCCCTTCAAGCTCAATGGACAGAGCAATCAATCCCCTTCACGAAGCACAACAGCTTGAATTAATGGCATCCCTAGTCCCAGGCAGACTCAGATGCCAAGACAGGAGCAGACGCTAAACCTTTGTGCCCAGGGCTCCCCAAAGGCAGGGCTGTGGAAGGGCCAACTCTCTGCAGGTGTATCAGGGCGACACCTCGGCAGCCAGCAGGACACACGGGTCCCAGTTTCTCGGTCTGCTCACTGCAGCAATTGGCCCTGTCCCTTCCCCAGCTGCTTCACGCAAGGACTGATCCTCTCCCTGCGGGGTGAGCTTGCAGCACATCAGCTTCTGGAATCGGGTCACTTGCACCTGCAAGAGTACGGCTGCCAGAGCAAGAGAGATGGGAAAGAAGGATAGGTTCTCCTTGTTCAGTGAACGTGTTTGTCTAAGTGGGCACTGAGAAACACGAAGGAGCCTCTCTCTCCTTGATCGGTATCTTGCTGCTAATCAGTAAGTCTGATAGCATGGTGTGCTCAGGTACTCAGCCTTAAACAGGTCTGTGTTTGACTGCAGATAAGGGAACCCTGCAAAAACAGCTGTTATCACCCTTATTCACAATAAAATCTTAATAGAAGATCAAACTAGTGCATCACAGACTTGGACATAATAGAGGCTTGCAGCTAAGAATGTGTCTGTGGCCTTCACTTTTTCTCTTGCTCATTGACACAGGACTTCATGAATATTCTCTGCAAAAAGACTGAGTTTTGTTGCCTTGTGTATTACGTTCATTTAATGAAGGACTAAATGTTCTTCATTAATTTCTTTTCCTGACATGGTAGAAACATATCTTCAAGAGAAGAACAGAACATGGCTGACCACATGGCAGCTAGCAACCCTTCAGGCTTCACGTTGGCCACTGGGAAGTCTCTGACATCTGGTGCTCTTTTGACCACAGAACTTGTTTTGATGCTAGCCCTGTGTTTGGCTCCGTACGTGACCAGCAAGCAAGTGGAGGAGCCAGAGATCCTACTGGGAGCACTGTGGGACGTGAGCTGCTGTGGGTGTGTGTGCGCTCGCAGACCTGGGCTGTCTCCGATGTTACCACCACTTGAAAACAAGAAGTAGCTCTTGACAACCACTGCTACAGGGACAGGGCAGGCAGGGGCACAGAGACAGAGAACACTGTGTGGCAGGAGGACTGAACAATGGGCTTTGTACAGCACAAAGGTAGAGAGGATGATGACATGAGGATTTTGATGTGGATGCTGGCTACTGTGGAAGAAGGCAAGGAAGTATGGGAAAGAGACCTTAAGTCCTGATACTAGAAAAGTCCTTATTCTGAGTCTGCATTAAAAACAAGTCTGCAGAAAATCCCCTTACTATTCAAAGGTAGATAAACAACCACTGCAATCCTTAAAATCAGGCCCTGCAAATAACTCTGTTCTATGAGAAGTGCCCAATATAATATTCCCTATGCAAAATATGCAATTTCATTTCATTACAAAAAAAAGAAACCTTAAAACCTATCCCTAGTAACTGTGAGACAATGAAATGCAGCTTCTACAAGCCCACACAGGAGCTGTCTTGTGAGAGCACGAGTCAGCCATCTACCTGTGCCATTTAGATTCTTCTACAGAATCCTTTCCTCCAATAAACTTAATTGCTGATCAGATCTAGGAACTGCAAAAGGCAGAGTTTATTATAGACTTTTCTGCAGTTTATAATGATGGTACTCTAGTTTCTTGTAGCTTGATTTCAAAACTTCTGTTCAGATTTCTTTTTTAAACTATGAATTTGAAAAAGACATTTGTAAACTAAATTCAAAATAAATCTATCTGATTCATTCAAAAAAGTAAAAAACAATCTAAGGAAAGATCGGGCTTCAAATTCTTAACATTTGTATTCATGTATTACGCCTTGAATAAATTACAAATGTTTATTTACAAAAATGCATTTTGCAATATTTCCAGAACAAATCTGAGGAAAAGACTCTGAATTGCCCTACCTTTGGTAAGCCCTATTTTATCCTAGTCATCTTATTGACCTCAGTGGGCCAAGTGGGCACCCCTCACCTTGTGCAGGCATAGCCATTTTAGCAGTACTTTCAAAAACAAGTAATGCAAATGATTAATGTAGCTGTTGACTAATGCAGCCCTGATCAAAACCACTTGAATATTTAAGAAAACGTAACACAGGTGAGATGGGTAAAAAAAGCGCCTTCGATTATTCTTATTTTCCAACCAGAGAATCCCAGTTCAGATTCCATCTCCAGCACAATACAGGAATACCTTCCAGACAGCACGATGTGCACAGTATCTTACGGACACGTTCAGAGCAGAAGTCTGTCTTGGGAACTGCGCAAAGGAGTATTTTGAGATCTCAGTTTGATGGGATGACACAAAGGCCAGACTGTGACTTGGCTTTTTTATCCCCCAGGAAGAAGAGCGCAGGCTCACTGGGAACACACCACGGACTGTATCTGACTGCATCATCCTGACTGCAACACTTAAAATGAAGTGACCCCATTGCCCATAAATTACCTGCCTCCTTAGCTGGGATGAACATGCAAACGCAAGCAGCAGGCTAGGTGAACACCTCAGTGAGTGCTGTGTGACACTGAATTGGCATGTCCTGCCTGGCATGTCAAGAATGCTAGTTTGTTAAATCCCTTAGATTGCAAATTCAGAGAAAATTGTCATCCCAAGTAGAATAACTGAGTATATTTCATGGTTTGGGCAACAGATATGGATGGCAATCTGCTAGAAAATGCTCATGTTCTGTGTAAGCCAAAACACAAATTAATGGAAAGACCTGGTTTTGGTGGGACTAAAAAGCCTGGGAAGGATAAATGCTATTTAAGCTGATGTTTTCATGTGCCAGTTTGCAGAAACATACATGGACAGCACCTCTACACTGTTAACATTGCAGCAAAATATATACTGTAGGAACCAAAGTTCTTTTTCTTTTAAAACTGTATGTTAGACCCCTTGCTGCTATGTAAATGCCCCAGCATAATTTATGGCTTACTTCTGGTCTTGGGTGTGCGGACACAGCATCTATTCTCTGAAAAACATGCTCCCGTGCATGCATGTGCAGGCTTCCCAGCAGTTTCTCAAGCAAGGGAAGTGTTTTCCTCTGCTCCACCCATCACATAGCAGAGCTGAAGAAAGCTCTAGGTTTTTTGAACTCCCTACTGTCTTCTTATCAAATCATTCGTTTTTCAGCTAGGGAGGATATGTTCAGATTTATGAACATACTCTTCCAGTATGAAAGCAAAAAAAACCCCAATTGGCAACAAGTTTAAGTCAACCTGGGTTCATTTACTCTATTTCCTCTTACTGTTTCTTCAGATACAGTAGAAGGGGTGTTTATCCACTAAAAGAATGTCAGAAATATCAATTATTCATATACTGTTTCCATTTCCCTAAACTAGAACTTAAGGACTTCTAATTTCAGACTAGAAATATCTTTCCTATATTGAAATACTTTCAATATACTTCAAGTTAAAGGAAAAAGGAAAAAAAAACCACCCACTTTACATTTGCTTCCATAATGTAGTTGGTTTTGTATTCTTAAGTGCTAGTTTTACTTCAAGTTACAGTAGACTATTATAAAAATAATGCCAGAACTGATTTGATTTCTGCACCATAAACTGACTTGTTTTGCTTCTGTCAAAAGCTGCGCCTAGCTTGTTATAAAATATGTGTTGTCACAATACAGACTTATGTTCCCAGTATTTGATTAATATTAGTCCAAGAAGGTAACTGAATCACAAAATTCTCTCCTAGTCCTTGTGGAATCACTTATTTGAATGAATATGCACTAAATATTTTGGTAGGAGGGCAGATAAGCAATGCTGTTTAGGTAATACTATTATTCCCTGGTGGCTTCACACTTGTGGTAGAAAAACAGATTCAAACAAGCACTACAGTGTTACTGAGATTACAAATGACCTGGAAAAATACAGTTTCTATGGATATCATTTAATGAAGACAAGTCTTGCATATCACACATCTAATATAGTGTTTTGTTCATTTCTTTGCAGGTATAAGGTACTCTCCTTGTATTAAGCAGATTTTGAAGTTCTTTTATACCATAGAATTTTAAAACACTAGTCTTTTATGCAGAAATTATTAAATTATAGATAGTAGGATGATCAGAACCTTATTGCACATGTAGCCAAGCTGGATTTTTCCAGAGACATTGTGTTCTGTCTTTTAAAAACAGTTAAATATGGAGATTTAGCACTGTTAATAAAAGCTCCTACAGAGAAGGAATACACTGTTTATGTATTTTAACTTAAAAAGCAAATTTCTGCCAGTGTTATCTCATCGCCTTACCTAATCTGAGTATGTTTACAAGCACTAAATTTTATTCAGATATCTTCATTATATAATATTGCTAAAACATCTATAGAGTAATTGATTTAAGCAGCAATGGAAATCAGGAACAACAGTACTGAAAAGACTAAGGAAGACTAAAATGCTATTTGTTTACATTCTGGAACACCCAGCCTGGATCAGATAAACAGATGGATCCTTTCTGGATAGAAATATTGCATAAGATTCTGAAATTAAGCATAGAGGGTGGGAAGTCCAGCTACAAGCAACTGATGTTTTGCTTCCCATCACATTAAAATGACTTTCGGACCTGAAGTGGAATAATTATATTTTTGTCCTCAGTGCACAATTAATAAAAACCAACTTCAGAGCAATGCCACACCCTTGCGATTAAACAGCATTTAAAAAAATATTTAGCTAAAGTCTGAACAAATCAAACAAACATGTAGGCAGGAAATGCTGTTTGGAATGCACTCCCTGCAATGCACTGTTAGACCCAGAAAGCAGCCTAACTTCAGAATTCAATCAAGCAAAATCTAGTATAATCCTATTACAGCCTTCGCAGTTAATGAAACCTATTTAAATCTCTGACATTTTGATTTTTAGAGCTGACAAAAGCAAAAATTACTTGGTTTATATAAAACAAACATACAGAAAGATAAGATTCTATCCTTTAGATTATCCTAGCTATTTACCAAGCAATGCACAATATGAAAAGATTGCTCTTCTGCTACTCACTATTGCTCCAGGATTTCAGTAAATATTTGATACTGATTTCAAAGAAGCCTGAATCCTGCTGGCTAGCCATGTCTGCTGCATACAAAGAGGCTTCTATAATTCTGAGCAGCTGAAGTGGCAGGTACTATGTATGTAGATGTGACTGTCACCAGTCAGTGATGTAAACGAGGGGTCAGAAGAGGAAATGAAGTCTCCGCAGATCCACTTCTTCCGTTCATGGTAGGTAAGCTCATTAAAAAAAAAATAAAAAAAAGCTCAACAACAACAACAAAAACACACCATGAGATTTTTGTCCTTTGCTCTTCCTTCGGGGCTTGTACTTAATTCTATCTGAGGAGTGTTTTATTCCCTCGCCCCCTCAGTACGTATTTTCATTTATTCCATTCCTCAACCGGGCAAATTTCTTCTGGTCGGTTAAGGCATATGCAGCACCACCGCACTTGTTCCATAAGCACAGAGTATCTTCCCGAAGGGTGTCTGAGCCGTGTTTTTAATAACGTGCAGTCTGCCTGTCTGAAGCTTTTTTCCCATCAGAAGCTGTCAGCCCGAGCGTATGCACCTCCTCTAGCGAGCCGAGTATCAACTTGAAGCCCCGCTGAAAGCGTCTCTTCTGCAGCTGCAGGAATCTCACACGTACTGTTTAGCTTTAGGGGGGAAAAAAGCACCCTCTAATGAACATCCTCTGCCTGCTCTGGTCAGCTGCTCTCCTTCCGCCTGCTTCCAAGAAGAGCACGCTGAACTATACACAACTGCATCATGCTGCGGTAAAGCAGAGCTGCACCCATATATCTGATTGCAGTGACGCTGGGAAGGAAAAAAGGCTCTCCCTCAGCCCAGTTGCACAAGAGAAGCACTTCCAGAGCACTAAACCCACGGCATTCAGACTGGCCCCTTCTGCTTTTCTTTCACTGCTACAGAAAAACGTGTTGTCATTTTTTCCTGACACTTTTTCCGCCCCCCCCCTTAACAAAGATGAGAGACAGCAAGCTGAATTCATAACAGCAAATAAGCCACAGAGCTCACTGCTTTGTATTCACCTCTGAAAGAGCCCCAGAAAACTCAGTTTGATATCATTTTTATCTTGAATAATGGTTTCTAAAAAGGAACTGAATTCACATAAGAAAAATGTGGAAGAAGCAATTCACTGCTTGTTAATATCTCTGTATTTTCTACAAAATACTTAATTGCTAGATACAATTTCCATATTCCTAAGGTTTTATTTCATATAATCACACTACATCAGTGCGGATATTTTAATGGTAATGAAGAAAAATAAGAATCGGTTTCCAAAATACTTTTTGTTTCACATGTTCTTGGTATCATCCTTCCAGATATTATTTCCTGGGAATACCAGTACATTTTTTTTCTCACTTAGTGGAATAAATTTCCTGCAGCACTTCATAATTATAGTATCTGAGACAAAATAGAGCTTGTCTGCTGCTGATTCTTCTAAAACTTTGTCAGCAATTATATTTGCAGGTTATTTTTAGTTTCAGTATGCAGAATATTTGCTATTTGGATTGGAAACTGAGGAACACAAGGGTCATTGAGACCAAGCTCCCGTGGTTCTCACTGAAAATATGCTAAATGTCTTCTGTAAACATACCTCATCTAGAGATAAGGTTCTGTGTCCTCACTAATGAAAGGCTGTTGTAGAAACTCACTTTGTAAACCTTCTTTCAATTCCTAAATGAACTTCACTCAAAACCTGTTTACACCCTTTCATGGACATGAGCAACCAGAAATGTTCAGAGTATCTCAGGTTTGATCTCACCAACTATGCCAATGAGAGCTGATCAGCTCTTCCTCCTTATGCTGTCAGTTATCATCCCATTGCTGTCACTCTGCATCCCCAATTTATATTGAGACCCTGCTGTCCCATTGGAACCTCCTCCACCACCCCTCCACTGACAAAGCCTCCTCATCGTGCCATCCTGTTTAGTTGGCACACTCCAGCTTTTTACAATTAAATTCAACACCAAAATAAAGGAAGTTCCAAAATCTAGGACTGATGACTTCCCACCATCCCACTAACTGATTTTTCTGCAGAGACAATGCCAAGTAGGTTTGGAAGTCCTTATTCACCATCACAAATACTGCATTAATTCGTATGTTCAAGGATTTAAGTAATATTTTCCCCTGTGGTGCTATATGAAATGCTTTTCTGGAGATGACTAATATATTAATTTTATTGTAACTCTCTTGTTGAAAATAAAAATAGGAGGTTAATTTGCAAGTAGTTGTATTTCCTAAATCCGTATTAGATTTTATCCAATTTTAAATTAAATCCACACCTTTAAATATAATCTCCCACCAAATTTTGTTTCAGTCTTGAGTATCAAGCAGCATCTCTGTTGATGCAGATCATTTTCCTCCCAATAAAATCTGTAGTTTATATTTACAGGGCAGAATCTCTCTTTTGTTACGCTCAACAAAAATGTTATTATCCAAGCTGCAACTTCATAGGCCTTCTTTTCCTTAGAAATGAGTGAATGAATGGGAAGTTAACTGGTTTTTGTAATGGGAATTTGAAGATATTTGAGGTTTTTTTCCACCTCACAATTGATTTTTTGTTCAGTTTTTGTTACTCCTCCTACCTCTGTTCTTCTACAAGGCAAAATGAAAACTAAAGGCAAAAGCATTCACACAGTAGTGGTCAAATCTTATTCTTACTCCAGCTCTCATCCTCACTGGACACTGGACTCTTTAAAATCAATGTTCTTGTTTCAAAGTTGTAAAGCAGCAAGGATGTTTAACTGTTTGCTTTTAATTCCTTCACACAGTCTTACTCAGCTCATCTTTTGTACCGCTGCTGTTGGGAGAATACCAGGTGACATGGGTGATCTGTTGGCCCCATAGGATGCTCCTGAGGGTCTCATGTTTCCATCACAGGCAAAATGAAAAGTTCAGGGTTTTGTTGGTTGGTTGGTTTTGGTGCTTTCAAGTTCAAGAAATTTCAGACACCCTGCACAGGCAGTTTCCTTAATTGTCACTATCCAGTTCCTTTTTATTTCTCAAGTTTGTATTTTCAAATCTGCAGATCAATCCTTGTTTATTCTGAATCACCTTGTATGAAGAGGATCCAGTAATGTTCCTGCCACTTGGTCTTCACCAGTTATCAAGTCTAACCAGTCTAACAATCTTTTCTTGACTTTGTGATCATTTGGTGAACAAATAAGTGGGCTATTGCATCCAAGGATACCTCGATTTGACTACCATAGGTAGAGTATGTGTCTGGGATGTTAAAGTATCACCTAATGCCTACTTGTACTTCTCTGTGGAGTAACATTAAAAAGGCTCCAGCGACATTCAGCTAGCTAAGAGTGGCAGATCCCAAGCACCTCTTTTACTGACTTTCTCCAAAGTGATATGGAGCCAAAGTAATTCAATTTCACATATTGTAGGTCTTTTTTAAGCATTGCATCACAACATTAATGCAGAACCTCACTGCTCTCACCATTTAGTATTCTTTCTGAAGAACATGTCTACATATTGTGTGCTTCCACTGACAGTATGATGTTGTACTAAAATACTGAAAAGCTTAATGGATATATTAAGACAAAGCATATAAAGGAAAAATGCCACCACTCTTAGAGTCTATATTTTTGGCATCGTATGAACGAGTTCATACAGAATGGTAGTTGTTAAAATTTACTTCAGGTTTGATACTCCTCCATTATTGGTTCTGCTTTCAAAGGTATCACCCATAACGTAAAAGCCTCAGAATTTAACTTCTTGTTCTAACAGCTTCTTTAAAATTAAAAGTATGATCAATTAAAATCTTACTAATTTCTAGCATTAGTAATAAAATATTTTTTTAAAAATTTAAATGCTAAATTAAATTTAAATATTTGCCAGTCTAAATTTGCAAGTAAGACATCTTCCATACATAATGATTTTACTCACATTTTGGAAACAGTCCTAAAACAAGAATAACACACTGAAATGGCAGAAACATCAGCACTTAATTTAGTGTTCTGAACTTATTTTTGGGAGGCTCACAAGGCTAAGAAGTCTTGAAGTTATATAATTTCCGCTTTCATTCTTGTTGACTTTGCAATATTCACAATTTAATTACATATTCCACGCTGTGAAAGACAGACAGGCATGAGCATATGAAACCTGTCAGTGAAAGTAAATTGTCTGATGAGGGGTATTACAGACTCAGATATTTACAAGTACAGTAGGCTTCTTTTTTATGATATTACTACATGGGAATTGACAATATCGGGGGGGGGGGGG